>SMSQ01021673.1:0-13683 GCA_019453375.1 Ctenoplectra terminalis | reverse complement strand
TCTGTATTGCATAGGATAATGGCCAATTGCGAGTTATAAAAGCTCGATATAGGTATGACTTACAGAGAAACGCAGAGAATTGCGAAAATCTGCTTGAATATTGCAGCTTGTCTTTCGAAACCAGGTTTAGCCTTCGAGTTCAAGGAAATTACTTTATAATCATCCTGCTGCAAGATCTATACACCAGAACACCACGCGCGCTTGGCTCAACCGAGCAAGAAAAGATTTATCGTTACCTTTTCAGAACAGTAAGACGAAGTTAGTAAACATTTTCCCACTGTCGCTACATTTAAACCTTTCACAATTCAGTTTAATAAAAATCCCCACCTACTCCGTATACACTAAAAAACCAATCAGAACACACAACATTTCTAAAATACCATGCACGAACATTTAGAGGCTAACTTTTTTTAGACATTCTGATACATCACGCGAAGATAATATTTAGATATTCCGATACCATCACGTAGAGACAACTCTTACAATTAGATATTCATTCAGGTATTCAAACATTCAGACACACTTCATGTAGTTTGTCATGTAGTTCGCATTAATAGTTTGCAAGAAAGAGTTCATTCTGACCCCAATCTGAATTCGAAGTCCGAGTTATTCCGTAGTTACGAGATAAACCCGTCGACGCTGTGACGCATAACAGTCTTTCTGATACTTCTCTTTCTCTCCATGCGTGGCGAATTACTTCATTAACGTGGATCTCGATATCTCAGCATACAGTGTTCTCGATGGAGAACAGAAACTGTTCTTTGTGCAGAAATAATGCTACTGTCGCTTGAACTGATGAGTGTTGTGCAAATTATCCTATCGACGTGAACGTGCTGGTTCGGAGTCTCGAGAGAATATTGAGTGTACAGAACTTTCACCGCTGTCTTTCTGTTTACCTGCTTTTTCCCTTTTCATTGTACTAATTTACATATAGTGTTTATATTTGTGTTTGATATTATTTAGCAAGTTTAATCAATGGTTCCATTATCAGATAATGTTCGGTTTGACCTAAAATGGACTGTATTCTAAAACTAACTGTCTTTTTTTCTGTATAAAGTTCTATGTCTTATATTTGATAGAATACTTTATATAAATTAATATTATATTTAAAAATTATATTTTAATATTGTTCGGGTCGACGAAAAGTGGATTGTATTCGAAACTAAACAATTGTAGGTTCAGCGGCCTCGTTTGTTGTTGGCTGCGGGTCCAGGCGGCCTGACGACGCCATAACGTTGGAAAGACATACATTGTAGTCGAGCTGACGAGTTCGAGAAGCGTCGATCATCATCAGTTCTCGTCGAAACATAGAGGAGCGTGCCTCGAGGCGTCTGTATAATATTTCTGTCTTGTTTCTTATTTCTTCGTTATTAAATATATTCACTTTTTAACATACCGGGAGGTGTTTTGTCATTTCTGTGATCCGTATGATCCTACACAATGTTGTACGGATTCCCAACGAGTTTCAAAACAATCCGAAGCAGGCGACAGCCGCAGGACCACACCAACCTAGACGAACGGCCTGCTCCGCCGACACAGACGACGAGTCCGTACTCTCGATCCTAAACTTATAAATTTTTCATAACGTTTCACATTTTGTTAGTTATATTTTTTATCAATTAATAGATCCATTTTTTAGTAAAAGAATTTCTAAGAAGAATTATTTTGTATAAAATCAATAAATTGTTGAATAGTACTGAGGAAACGAATCAGAAATAATATATGCTATTAATTACCCATAATATTTTCGAAGTATTTGTCAATTAATATATCAGTTATAAATGTTATTGTTGCGAGCCGGAGGGGGCAGCTAACGTAGCTAGGTTTCTTTGGTAGTTAGAAGTTGTTAGTGTCGACTGGCCCAGTGCGTTCGTTAGCTCTGAGAGTCGAAAAAGGATAAGGTGCGGAGACGAACTGGTGTATAGATAACACCAGGAGCCCCAGGAGGTTGGTATCGTGGACGAGCCGACGTATGGTTAACGCCGGGTGCCACAGGAAATTGTTGGATTCCGGGGTCACGGAGTCCAGTATACTTGTTTATATTTTATAAAAGAAAGATTTACTCCGAACTTGTGGTGTGAGTGAAATTGTCGAGTTACTATTCGATTCTAGGTACATTTATATTCTGACTAACTCTAGCTAAAAACTAGCGCACGATGCCTCGGAAGAGGTGCATCGACGGGGATGAGGGACACGGATTGGTTACAAACAATTTTCGGAAGAGACGTTGGAGGTGGTGAACTGACTCTAATTGGCGAATGACAAACAAAGAACTAACGAAAAACTACGCCTCCAAGTCAACGGTCACTCTCAAGTACCGCAAACCCTTGAGTGACGCGCGCGCGAAATCCGTGTCCCCTGATACAATAGCCCAACAGGTCATAAATTGGAAAGGCGCTCCGATACTGGTAGACATTCGAAATTAGCTAAAACGGATTACCGAAACTGAAAAATCTGGCAAACAGATGTAAGCAATAAGCGCGGAAAGGTACTAGAATCTAAGTGCCCGATGGCCTTCCAACTTTATGACCGCTCGAAGAATAAACCAAATGGCCTAGTCATCCAACAAAATGGTCAAGACGCGGGGACGAGCCGATGTATGGTTAACTCCGGGTGCCCCAGGAAAGTGACGTGTGGACGAACCGGCGTATAGTTAACGCCGGGAGCCGCAGGAAATGTTAGTGTTAGGCCTCGTAACGTTAAATTACTAACTTTGATATACTTCAAGCGGCAGAAGTATATCGAGGTGGGTTTCTACGTGAAAGGTAGTACAATGGACTACAAGATACTTTCCTTAATTAAAAATATACGTTTATTCCTAAGTGCAAGGACGTTACAAATGTGAATGAAATTGACTCTAATTTACAAAATGATTCTAGTAAAAAATGTAAGTTTCGATTCCGACGGAGCGAGAATCTAATTCTCGGTATTCACGCTACCGAGAAAATGGGAGCTCAGGGAGACAATGATTGAAATAATGCTTAACAATGCCATAACGTACTGTACGGTTAAAAAGCTTCGACAGGGATTTTGGTACCCGATTGTTCGGCGGGGTAATTAAGCTGTAAGACGGCTGGACGACACAAACAGCTGCATGCCAGATTGCCCCGAAAATCACGTTTTAGTTTACCGTTTAACTCTGAGTCGGTTCGAAAAGTAATTCGTTTATGAAGCAAACCAGCTGTCGGGTTTTCTTTCGATACTTAGGCCTCAATATTGCACGGCATTAGCATTTCTTAAATTTCTTTCTTTATGGCTCCATGTGCCGTTCGAGCTAAAAAGCTTCATAAACGTATTCCCGGCTCAGGTCAGTGTTGGAGATATGCGGAACTCCCACTCACGCAGCGCAGGGATTGCCCCCTACCTAAGGGCGATCGGCGATTTGGAGGCGGTCTTCCATTCTTTTTGTTCATTTTCCGGCCAATAGTTAATTTGTTTAACCACCTCCAACTCCACCGTCAAAATATCAAACAGCCAATCCGCATATCTCACCCCCGTTCAACACACCCTGCGAACCGTCTTCGGAACTTGCGTTCAAGACGAAAATCAGAATTCGTGAGACTACCGATCAGAAAAACATCCACTACCATTTCACATCGTAAACACAAATAGAATACAGTCCACTGAAAAGATCTTCTGCTGACTGCTTCTACAAGCAGAAGATCATATCAACCATTTCGAATAACAACAAAATATCTCGCGTCCCGGTAAAACGGCATCCGAGCAAGTTTCCTCGGACACACATCTCGACGTCCGAGCGTGAACACCGATCTTCCAGAGTTTCCTCGTATGAAGATGTCTGTTCAACTGAACTCCAGAGTCGTCGTAGCTACCCCTTTTTATATTGGAAAATCAGTGTAAAAATGGGTAGTGGGGATGTATGAAACTATGCGTCGGGTGACGATTTTTCTGGGAAGGATTCTCGCTCCGCGGTGGTCCCTATCCTTCCAAAAACATCTCAATTCCAACGCGAGCATCCAGGGTCGAAATAAGGGCATAGACGATCGTAACATTATTCTATTAGGAGAATATATTAGGTTGAGTAAAAAGTCCGTTCGCGTCGATGACGGCTCGCTATCGTCGGTAATGTAGTTTGATACTCTCGTTTGGTTGGACCGCAACCGATACACGTGTCTCGTTAAGGAGAATATAAAGACGTTTGGCGTTCATTTTATCCAGTTTTCTTTCAATAGCGTTCGAGTCACAAGAGTTTGTATACGAGTGAACAAAATATTCATTTCCGCCATCTAATCCTTTTTTATTTTCGAAAGAAGAAAAGTGTAGAAAAAATAAGAAAAAAAATTTGTGACGTTTATGGTGAGAATATTATCAACAAACGTACAATCCAAAAGTGGGTGAAAGATTCAACAGTGGAGATTTGAATGTGGAAAACAAAAAACGAAGTGGCAGACCAAAAGAGATCGATGATGATGAAATTGGTACACAACTAGAGACATTGCAAACATATTAAACATTTCATAAAAATCAGTTTCTTTGCATTTGAAAAAGCTCGGAATGACGAATAAGTATAATGTTTGAGTTCCGCATAAGCTAACGAAAAAGACTACTGAACTGCATAACCAACGAGTAGTTTCATTTTATTTCCTTATAATTTTCTTCGCGTAATATCAAGTTAGAGATTCAACTTGTCACAGATTTCCGCAGGACAGCGAGATGTTTACGTGACGAATAAAGTGAAATTACTCCTTGGTCAGTAGGTTTAGGGCTAATGAATGTCAATACTTTTTTGCTCAGAATTCGACGTTCTTCCATATTTTGGTATAAAAAATATAGTATTCCATTTAAAAAAACAAAGTCGACCTTCAAATCTCCGAAACGCTTCTATCTATAAAAAATAAAAAAAATTAATACACTACATAATGTACCCTTTCAAACCATGCAACTTCTGTATACAAAACTTTTTCGTGAAACGCATACTTTGCAAGTTATAGAGGTGTGCAAGTTCCGTGGACCGCTACTGTATATGAACAACTATTATAATAGTGTTCACACGGCAGAATTGCTCCTTAAAAATCGTATATAAAATTTGCGGTACAATTAGAGCAAATAGAGGTGTTCTACCACTATCGAAAGAGTTTAAGATTAAAAACTGAAGAATACGAGTTTAGAAAGAAAAGTGTTTTAGTGCAACCGTGGCAGCCAAGATAAAAAGTCATATATACGGTTTCTACAATCCACTCAGCAGAATTGATAAAAACGAATAAAACACATTGTAAAACGAAAAAGGAAATTATAAAACTGTATTCCATCATCTATTTTTTATATATATAAAATTAATTTTCTGCTGGTTCGTTTGTTCGTAACACAAATTTACACAGCTGCACGGATTTCGTTCAAATTTGGCATATATATTCTACACATCCAATTGAAGGTCACTGTACAAGTTTCGTTGACCACACCCACTTTTACGCACAATATTCTATATATGTAAAACAAGAAACATTGTGTACTCTAAAGCTTTAGAACAATTGCAAACCACAATACAGATGCGATCGGTTAAGTTAAACTCGAATAAAAAGTTGAGGAATATTCAGCCAAAATTGACAGTTGATCTGGTAATACCTCGAATCACTTTGATATGTAAGCAATAGAGAAGAGTTTTATATTTTGTGAGGGTCGTGCATAGAGAATCAGCCAAGTGCGTCCACTTAGGACTGCACGCCCCCTTTTTTTTCCTAGGACACCTCCTAGGAAAAGCCCAGGGTTAAAAACAGTCTGAGCAGACACATCAACTGGAGCAGATCGAGTAAAATATACAATTTACCGATAGCTTGTTTCTAATTTCTTCTCGCCTCGCCCATCAGGCTTCCTTACAAATATTTAGAACAATTTTTGTTTATAAATGTCTTTTTGATTAATTTGTTGTCCTAATGACAACAAATAAACTGTGAAAAAATATTATAGCCTGTTCCGTCCGAAGGAACACAATACCTGAGGATTTCGTTGGCCACTTTATGCGAGACTCGCGATGAAAAGACTATTTTTGAGTAAACACATTAAAGAAGGCCCCGAATGCATGCGCTTAATGTTTCCACTTTTGACACGGCGCTCCGTTCTACGGGAGGGATTCCGCGACGAGGCCCGCCGTAGCGAAAGAATTAAGTACATACATAATTGTTGAGCGTGCCGTCGACGCTCTGGCCCTAAACTGACTTAACGGTCTCGGGCCTCGTTGAGACGAATGTCGGAGAACCTCGTCTCGAATGTCGAAGTCTCCTGGTTCTTGAATGTTGTGGTCAATCGTGATTTTCGTGTTCTTCCGTGTTATAATCGTGTTCTCGTGTTGTTGGTCTGATGTGGTCTTGTGAGGTTTGTTGTGATGTGTTTGCGATTCGAATGTGTTCTCGTGATGTTTGATGTGATGTCTCCTGTGATTGAATGTGTTCTCGTGATGTTTGATGCGATGTGTTTGCGATTCGAATGTGTTCTTGTGTTGTTGACTGTGTTCTTCCCTTCCTTCCCGATTGAGACGTCGTCTCTCGCGACGCTTCAGGAAGGGAGAGTTTTCGGGGGTTGAGACACGCGGATTGACCAACGTCAATTTGCGATGAAGCGAAGGAGGTGGTCGTAGTGCTAATTGGTAGAAAAAATACGTAGAAGGAGGTGACCACCCCTTGGCTGTCGGACACTCGCAGGTAGTGAAGCTACCTACGAGTGCCATGTGCACGAATATCCGGGTGTCTCAGACCCTAGACGCGGCAGGTAGTAAACTTGCGAAGCGCTTCGATCTTGAACGCACATGTTTGGAAGTTACGGGCTTGAATGATCTAACGGTACGTCTCTGGCACCCAGATGTAGCGATGGGCTACGAAAAACTATTCTTTCGCGATTGACTCTATGGTGATTGCAAATTGCCTGCTGTCTTGAACGATTTCCGAATTTCCAATACGTAGCGGTATGATGATTACCGGGAAATTCCGAAACCGTTGAGGGTCGCATGAAGGCCCACGAATGTCCCCTTGCCGCGTGTTGCGCGTCGCAACAATAATAATAGTATAATATTTGTAAAATTATATACTCCGTTTTTGAATATGTATAAATATGTAGGTACAAATCTATTTTTATGGTATATTTTTTATTCATATTCCATTGATGGAATAAATCACATGCATCCTTGATAAAAGTTTACACATGAATAAGTGTTGTCCACAAATGAGGTTCCTTACGCAGTTCTATCTGTGCCGTCCGCGACAGACTCGCGATCAAAAGGCTATTTTTGAATAATGACGTTTAGAATAGTATAGTCAATATAACTTTAGTTTTTGCACAAGGCAATTAGAATTTCATTTTCGTTTCGTCCTCAACAGCCAAATACGTGTCGTAAACTGGGTATTTTCTGAAGGTTAATTAGAAACGGGACTTCGAGCGATGCCTCTTTTAGAACTTGTGAACTTGATGGAAATTTCGTTGTGGTGCCAAATCCCCGTGGTCGTGAGGACCTTACGTCGGGGGTGAGGTTCTTACCAGGCATCTTCTCCGCGAAAAAAGCGCGCATAGCACGCCATAGAAAGGGTAATCGCGGTGTCAAAGAAGCACGTTGACTGACACATTAAGGAATGTGAACGAAAATCAATCAAGGTACTTCCTTGCCCTTCCGACTGTCATCGCTTCGGATGCTCGGAAGCGGAAAAATCAACGTGCAGATCGAAACCCGCTATCGCCACGAGTAGGTGAAATCCAAAACCGTGATCGTCCCGACCATATCACAGATTTAAATCGGTATCGTTACGAGCACATTCGAATCAGAAACTGCTATCGGCACGAGCAGGTCCGATCAAAAACTGCTATTGTTACGAGCAAAACATTAAAAATCACCATCGACGCGCACATAACGGATCCCAAATCGACACCGAAGGGACAACATAACCTTGCTCGCGTCTATCACAAGTCCAGCGTTCGGGATTTACATCGCAGTCGAACAGGTTATCCGATATTAGTTTACCGGATAACAGTCGCGTTGTAATCGGACACAGTATCGGGTTAGTTGGGCCTTACAACCCCGACGAGGAAGCTAAGACTTCCGCGCCAGCGCGACACGACATATTTTGCACTGCCTTTCTTGCCAACTTTTAACTCTTTCACTACGGTGCTGTCAGAACTGAAATAGTTCTTTGTATACTAATCGATACAGCTTTCGTTGATATAACAAAAATATACATAACAAAATTCAAGTATATTGTTCAATGAATTGTGGCAGATCATATGTAAATGAAAATATAAATAATTCTATGGTACAGAAAACGTCTATGCATGCTTTTTCAGGTGATTACATAATTTTAAAAACGTATATATACGCTTTTCGTAGCGATAGGGTTAACAATGCTATCCTTTGTATAGGCGTCTATAATACTGTCGTTTTTATTTTTAAAAAACGGTGTCATGGACAAAAAAAACGGTATTATTTCTTTTAAATTGTGCATTATTTAATGCATTTAGATGTTATACTGACTTAAACGGTAACATTGTAAAATATATGAAATTTTTACACGCTGTTAGACGTTACAGAATTGAGGGAATTCAGCACTTAAGTGCTGAAAATGTATCAAATAATTCTGATTTACTTTCTTATCTATTTCTTCCTACATCTTGCACATCAAAATTTGATTCCTCTGAAAGACTTTCGGGTTATATGAAAAAGCACAAAGTTATAAAAATTATTGGGTCTGGGAGAAAAAAACAAATATGTGCGGCCTCCGTGCAAAATATGTTCTGCTAGTAAAAAAATCAGCGAAAGTAGCTTTGTGCGTGATTACTGTCTAGTATCCCAACATCTTGGATAGTGCTTTGAAAAATTTCACACATATCTTAAATACTAAATATTGGTTTCTTT
This sequence comes from Ctenoplectra terminalis, assembly GCA_019453375.1. NCBI lineage: Eukaryota > Metazoa > Arthropoda > Insecta > Hymenoptera > Apidae > Ctenoplectra > Ctenoplectra terminalis. The sequence goes on along the minus strand of SMSQ01021673.1, from coordinate 4,832 downwards.
TTCAAATAAAAAAATCGCATATTCTAGTTTATTCATAAATAAAAAAATTGGGTTTCGTTGGATGCTTGGTTTTTGTTAAACCGTGTATGATGAGTATTCGGTAAAAATATACTACTCTGCGAAAATGTATGTAGGATTGAATGTAGGATGGGTCACCGAAATTACTCGGAATGCGTACTTTGCCGAAAAATAAGGTTTAATAGAACAGATGTAATATAAAAACAAATGACTCAAAATGACGTGGTCTCGCTTTTTTATCTTCACGCTTAGCGATCGCATTCCAGACTGACTTTCGTCCTTCGCTTCGCAATTTCCTCGATCGTCCGTCGTCATCGCTTTCTTCCTCACACCCCCTCCCCCTGTCTACACACTCACGCACGCTTTCTTTGTTCCTTCATGTATGATTTTTTAATACTGTCAACTGCTCATTCGCCGTGGACGAGTAATGTGAGCGGTGGCATTCAGGCTTTTAGCGGTTAATTTTTAGTCAACGTATGATTTGTTAAAATAATAACTATAAAGTAAAATTATTGTAGGAGCGTACAGGAGATCTTTAGATTATTCGTAAAACTCATTTTACATTGCTTTTCCTCTCTATTAAATTTAATTTTTGTTGTTAACGCGTCGGAGATACTGATGTTTAACATAGTGTACATACACGCTACGTATTGCATTTTTCTGCGTATAACTTACATTTTAGTCGAAATTTTTTTTTCTCAGTAATTCTAACTATCTTTTTAAAATTCACATTTCTTCGCGCCCATAAGGGTATTGAAATGATATGTGGCCGCTACGGACTACCGCGTTCTTGCAATTTATTGCTCTGCATATCCCTTTATCATATGAACGAATATAGTACAATTTTTACTTTTCTATACTTTCCTCCGCTTTTGTGATTTCCGAGCTTGCTGATTTTTACGTGGTTGTTTTATGTGGTTTTTATACATATAATATCAAATTATATTTCTCATGGTAATCAAACAGTGCCCATACCTTCGCTAAATTTTAAAATTTCAATTGGACACTTGAAGAACGTGTTTTCAATATCTTGATCACCAAGAAAATATAAGAAAAAAATTTCGATTTGTTTAAAATTCTTAACTAGAAAACCTCCTTAATAATATTATAATAAATATAAAGTAAATACGTTATATCATACATATACTTTTCATATTTTTGTATATACAAGATTATTAAAAATGACTGCAGTTATTAATTGAAAATGAAGTATGCTCTGTTAAAGATGTGTGTAATATAGATATATGTATATAAATCATATAATTATTCGTACCAAATTATTATTGTTCCCATATTGATGATAATTTCAAATATCAATTTCAAGTAATTGACAATATATTAACATTATTGACCACGTTAAGTATTACTTTAAGCGACGCATTCAATCGCGTCGGTTTGAAACTTACAATCGTTGTTTACCTTGATTTACCTCAATCTATCTGGAATAATTAAATAAATTTTTTATATGAAATGAATTCACGTCGATTTTGAATACAACTTTTACAAAAATCCCCATTATCCTAATAGAAAGCAAAATTTATTAGTTTTACGAAAATTGAAGTAATCACGATACGTTTGAAGGCATCAAACAACTTCATAATATTATGTTATAATTCTTTCAAAAAGGAATAATTAATATAGTTATGAAAAGTAACGTCTAAACGAAATGATTAATCCAGTTTCAACATTATAAAATAATAAGATAAGTAATTGAAAGAAACATTTTTTTTACGTACTTTTTCTCTACACATAATCTAATAATAATTTTGTTGTTTAATATTGAATATGAATTTTATCAGCTTTCGTAGCATGTCATTACAATTATTCTAAAATATAATACAAACACATATTATGTCTTAGCAAATATAATATTGAATCGCGTAACAGATTTAGTTATACTTACATACATGAATTTAAAAAAAATGAATTTATAATCCTTTTGTATAAAGAGTATCTCTGCATTGTTATACGGTGAGTTACAGAATTTATGCACCCTGTATAACTTTTGAATTATGCGTTATACAAAAAAGTGTTTTACACAGAAATTGTACGGCATTGAAGAGTGCGCATGACACGGTGCGCTGAAACGGTTTTTAAATAAAACCTTTTGCGAAACATCAAGGTGACTTTGAATTTTTTAAATGAAATGTAATTATTAGAGAAAAATTGACTATAGCATAGTAAAGAAGTATTTATGATTAATTAGTGGATTGTGGTGTTTGGGGGCCAATAATTATCAATGTGAACACTTACTGAAACTAATTTTAAGGTAGGTACTGAGACCGTGATTTTTTTTCAGATATTTCGTTAATTATTTGGATTAAAATAAATAAGGTTAATAATAAATAAATAATAAATATTAAATATTAAGGTTAATAAATAAGGATAATAATACCTTATTATCAAAATTGCATAGCTTTTTAAAATTGTTACACACGAGTATACATTCCATTAAAGAAATTCAGTTACCTTGATATCTCGTAAACAAATAGGTTATTTGAAGAAAACCGTTTCAGCATCATATGTTTCCTTTAATACCATGTAATTTCTGTATGAAACATTTTTTTGTAAGACATACTTTACGCATACTTTAGAGGTTATACTGGGTGGATATATCATGCGACTGAATATTTGCATTTATGTAGTGACATTAAAAAATTGAATCCTTGTCCACAAAAAAACTAATTTACCTGAATATATAATATAATATGTAATATTGAATGTTACAGGGAAAGTAATTTTCAAACTTTGGTAATAAATTTTAATCAAATAATATAAAAAATCATAGATTTAATTTCTTCTATTTTTAATAAATAAAGATAAACATAATTTGAAACACATTGTTTAGTTATTGTCAGTTTATATTTAGCAAATAATTTTCTTACATTTCATGGATGCTATTATCAAAATACAAACAACGTACGAATATCTGAAATTCATAGAATTAATGTAAAGTTGAATTTGAACAATAAACCGAATGCATAAATTTCGGTTCCATAAGTATGCATCATCACCTGATATTATTCATATTTAGTTGATAATGTTCTATCTGTATATGCATATTAATTTGGATGTAGCTCGATTGCTTTTTAACATACATATATGCATGTTCAATGTGCAAATGTTTATAGCTATTGTCGGATATAATGTTTTCAACTAGGTGTTTTCACAACGCTAAACATTATAGAATATGTATGCTGACAATTTGTACGTAATTCCTTATTCGGTGGCGTGCAATTTCATTTCATTACACTGACTAGTACGTTCCAGTGGTTGTCATAGGATATTGAAGCGGACAATATTTTACAGTTTCATGCATTCTGATCGTACGACCAAGAGAATTAGCATTGCTATAACATATATTAATATTTTGATTTAAATTACAGGTTCTCCAGCAAAATTTCCATTATGATTAGGTTAAAATAATTTAGTTATGTATATTTTAATTTTAAAGAACAGCCATACAGATTAGCAATATCTATTCATTGCATTAACACTGTGTTAAATCCAAAACATTAAAATGTTATACGAAAATTATATTTGCTAACACTCAGTCTTATAGATAGAAATTACAATTAATGATTAATTTAAACTTTGCTATAAATTTAGCGTGTCTTTATTGTATTTGGACCATAATCCACGCCACGAGTGCGATTCGTAATTGTAATGTAAGGAGTTAAATGGAATTTAATTTGAAAATATTTTCGAATGCTACGCACTCACAAAACATTTTGTTGTTAATAAAGTAAATTTAAATTTCATTTTGAATAAAGTATTTGATTTAAAACTGCATTAGTTTGAATTATCGGTTAAGGTATAAATTTTAGAGTAATTGCATTTAAAGTAGATGTAAAGTCACGTCAATACGTGATTGTTTATAAGGTATATTTAACTTAGACAACGGGATACTGTGGTAGAGTAGGTATCAAGTTAACTAACTCCGTGAAGTAAGTCAACAAATCCCAACTGTGGAGTAAAATTAGCAATGGGGGTAAAATTGCTGTGATTAATTTAAATAAATAAAAATTACAATCTAGGCTCAATTAAAGGCATTTTCAAAATTATGCCCGTATATCTAAATAAATGTACAAACTTTTCATATGCAAATAGTTAACAAAATACCAATGGATTATTCATAAAAATTGGATATGTTAAAAATTAGTCAACTAGCCTTAGTCTCCCCTACAGTGTGTTTTAAAAAAGATGACTTCGCAAAGTTTTTAGAAAGAATACAAGTAATTAAGGGAAGTTCAGCAGTCAAAATTACGAACTTTGAGAAATCAACTTGCAATTAGAGAAGTCGGTACACGGTCCACATGTTCATGAAGGATGCAAAGCAGACTTTTCTAATTGTCATTAAAATTATTTTGATTTGTTTACACCGCACAGTTATCCTTTAAAGAATAAAAATATAGAAATGAATTTCTGCACAACAAAATGTTTAATTCTTTAACCCCTTTACTACGGATTAAATAGTTTCAGTTTTAAACTTCTTGTTTCAATTAATTAGCCTTAAAGTTACTAAAATTATCTTCCTGTACTTTTTTTCTTATATATTTTCACATATTGACTCTTATTAAGCCTTGCATCGATTCGTCTCAGCGCAATTCCGAAGCGTAGATTCTCTATGAGAATCTTTCGAGGAAAGTGAAGCAAGAATGGTTTTCGGCGTACCAAAATTAATAATATAGATAAATATAGATTTATTTAAAGTGATAAACGCAATTATCTCCTAAACTATCTGTTATGGAAAAAATCTTTAAAAAAAAATTGACTTGGTTTTAAGGGGGATATCTTTTGATGTGATACACAAA
>SMSQ01021672.1:63531-92831 GCA_019453375.1 Ctenoplectra terminalis | reverse complement strand
AGCCTTTAATTCTTGTTCGCTGTAGCGACCGATATAAGAAAATCTATAATTATCTATTCTAAACTAATAAAAAAAAGGGTCGATACTCCTTGCGACAAACGAATTTTCCAGATTTATCTTCTAACACTCCCATGAATTTCCTTTCAAAAAGTATATATCGAACTAAACCACTAAAATAAATCGAACCACATAACTTCGCAAATGTTTAAAAAGCACTGGTCGAGAAAGCAGGAAATCAATTCAACGTTCACCCTGTAACAACACCGAAGAGAGAATTTACACTACTGAGAAAACGTTTTCGAATGACTTGAAAGATTGATAGCTCCTACTAAACCTGACACGAAATCGAATCAATTCGTGTTTATGCTTTTTCCCGGGAACGTAATCACGTTGTCTGATTAATCAAGGGAAATTTAAATAAGTAAGCTGGCCAAGTAATTAATCAAATGAATCAGTGATCGATTGCATGATTTACAGTTGTACTGCCAGCTTGTTAACCGGCGGGTATTTAATCAAGCAAATCTGTGTAACCTATACGGGATTTCCTTCACGCGCTATGCATATTGCAGAAACGTGCAAACAGGGAATTGTTGTTCCTTCCAGTATTAATGTTACAGTAACTCAAAGAGAGTGGCGAATAATTTTTTCAGTAATCGACTGCTGTAACGCTTAAAACTTCTTCTAATGCGGGATACTATCCTCGTTACAGAAATTATTAAAGCACCGTTAAAAAAAATATCTAAACTAATACTGATACAATCTTTTTACACTCCTCTTGGCTGTTCCACTATTTTTCATTTTATTCTTTTACTTTCTCCGCATTCTTTTTTCATATTTTATGTTAACAATTTTTCAGCGCAATAAAAACACGATAATATTAATAGTAGTAATCATTTTTGTAAAGGAGAGAAGGAATAAATTTGATAATAGCAGGAAAAAAGAAAAATATATTAGTCAATTCGTAAAACAATTATAAAAGCTACTCAAAATGTATNTACCAGCTTGTACAGCTTGTATCCATTCTTATGAAACACTCTCTATTCCTATGTAGGTATCCGTGATGCGGTTGAATGAACACACACGCGCGTATCAGCTTGCAAACGCGGGAAGGCAGGAGCGCAGCGAGAACGCTTTAACGAACCAGCAACCCCCGAAGCGATCGCGAGGTTCCGTCCTTGTTTTCCGCGTAATGAATGCGAAATTGTATAACATCCGGCGTCGAGCGTTTACCCTAGCTATACAAGCTTTCATCGATGCGAGTCGAGCTCGCCTCGCGACCGTCACCCGCTTCGTTTCGTCACGCGAGTTGCTTTTGTCAGCTGTTAGTTTGATCGAGGACAGAGGAGTTTAGGTGGGGCCATGTTTGGGTTTTGCTGTGTTACTATTCCTTGCTGCGCAGTACTACGTTGTATCGTGGTCTTGGATATTGGTAAACAATCAAGAGGAACGGAATTTAATGTGAACTGCGAGCTACGAAATTCTTGGAAAGGACAAAAACGAAAAATAAAATACGGAACGCGTAATTAGTAGGACTCGATAATAGTTGGGTATATTTTTGATAATAGGGATTTTTGAAACTTTTTTTCTTTTTCCTTTTTAGAAGAGATAATTCGCAAGGATTAATATTGGGCTTTCGATTTTATATTTAATTTGCGATCCATATTTTTTCCGTGCTTTAATATTTTTAAGTTTCATATACGATTATTTATCCATAGTAGGAGTTTAATTAATATCGAATCGCGATGAGTACACTGTTATTAAATCTAGCTCTAAATTAATCTTCGATAATAAAATTCGATATATACTAATTTTTAATATATTTTTCCCCTTTAGAAAAGACAAATATTATATTTAATTTACGATCCATATTTTCTTCGAGCTTTGATATTTTTAAAGCCTCGTATACGACTATTTACGCGTTGCAGCGATTTAGTTAACGTCGAATCGCAATCAGTACCGTATTAATTGGGAATCAGCGGCGTATTAACCGAGAAATTGACAATAATTAATCCACTTACTTTGCAATCTTCGTTCCCCATTTAATATCCGCTTTAATATCCATGCTTCAACGCGATTGTCGGCATCACTTTGATACACCCATAGATGCACGATGCAGTAGAGTGCATTCGTACCACGTTGCACCAAGCACGCTCACACAGCTATTGTTTAACGTCGTTTAATCGAAATGTTTCGAATCGACGCCGATATCGGTTGCCTCGCGTCGCGATGGAAGAGAATAACACGCGTCCGTCACTTAGAACGTATCACGGTCGACTAAATGTTTCGAGCCAGAGGTTACTTCGGTCGGGCCTCGTGTCTGCGATAAATGCGAACGATTCGGCTACCTGTGGTCTGCTGACGTCACACGGATGAAATATTCCGTGGAATACGAAACGATGGAGGCCCGTTACTCGTATCGTACAACATTATTTGCTGCTTGAAATTTTTATCGTACAAAGAAGGTGTAAAATGGACAAATTTTGAACTTTATACAAAGTTAACTTGTATATTATATATATATTAATATTAAGACAATTAATTAATCTTTTTATCGGAAGAGGCTATTGCAGGTGCTTGATATCGAGCTTACAATGTACACGGACGAACGAAGACAAAGCTGCTCTAGAGAAATTCAAATTTAGAGACATCCTCTGTCATAGACAAGCGTATTAACTCCCAGTCTCCGGCTATACGGGTGGCTCGCGTTATCGTTACCCAGCGTTCTCTCCGTAAATGACAGCTGTAAAAAACAGAAGGACCGTGCTTCTTTGTATGCAACACCGTAGAAAAATATACTTTCGCGTTCTCTACTTCTTTCGACGCTCAAACCCCGACCGATTCGCAAAATAATACAAAACTCATAAATTAAATATGAAGTTTTAAGATATTTTCCAAAATTCTGAGCTTTATCACCGTGGATAATCGTCTGTGTAACCCTAAACAGGAGTTTCTCACCAACAACCGCGGCAAAGAATTATCAGGAAAATGCAATTCAAGATGGCGGGCTGCCAAATAATCCACGGAAGCTTCCACGACGAGTCAACGAGAGAAAAATGTAAAACCGACGTTTTCACGAAACAGAGGGACCGTGCAAACGATACAGACAGAGACACCAGTCACGAGGAAAAGAGAAACCAAAAAGAACGCGGTGGATTGCAATCGATAGGAACGAAGGGGGCGGAGGGATAAACGATACTATCCACGGGATGGCACGGAAGCGAAATGCATCCTCGAAATACAGACGGCGGATTATAATCTAAGATTTCTTTCTCCCTCGGACGAATAATCGACGGTTTTCTGGAATGCGAGTCAATGGAGGGAACCGCGAAGCTTTTTCAACGGAGAAAATATTCACGGTGGAAGCATCGGGATAAATAACCAACGAGGACCTCGTGGTCGTTTTCCTTTCCCCTACGAATTTTAATAAACACCATCCAACGTATCGAGACTCGTTATTGCAACCAGACAGACGTTCCCCGCGTTATTTATCAACGAACACGCGTATTATAATAAAGCAGACGGAATTCGGTATAAAATTCAGTGGAAATTAATGCGCTCGCGGTCGGGGAGGTTTCAAAGAAACCGAGCCCTTTTAGAGAGGGTGGAATCCGCGATAATTATCGCGGAAAAGAATTTTCCCGTCCGCCTCGATATTATTTTCAACCCCTGTATACGCATATTTCTCGCTCCAGACGAGTCTGCATCGCGTGTTGAGAAGAAAAGAGGGTGGAAACGTCGATATCGATGGAAAATTAAAAAGAGAGATATAGAAAAAAAAAAAGAAGAAAGAAAATAAAAAATAGACACGGGGGAAAATTGAAACAGCAAGTTACACGGTTGCAGCGCAATTAACGAAAGTTCCAATAGCTCGGTGCAAGAAAGCGACGACGCGTTCCCTTCTCATCGATGCTTCGATGCAAGGGCTGGAATCGTGAAAATCGAGCAAGAACGCTTTCGTCCGTCGGTTTTTCGTCGCTCGACCGCCGAGCTGCTTCCATTGATTCGATTTCCGCGCGGAGTATTTGCGAATAAACGTTGATACACGGCAATCGGAATGTTTAATAAACAGCGATGCGGAATACGGACCGACTATCTCGATGGGGTAATCGTCGGTTGATTTCTCGCGATTTGTTTTCGTTTCTGCCCACTGTTTTCTTTTTTATTCTTCGTTTTTGTTCGATCCTTCCTTGTACGATCCGTTGCGATTTAACTCGGTGTGAAATATGACTCCTTTTTGGTAGGCAGAACTTTTTTTTATTCGATATATTGATTTGTAAAAAATGTTTGTATAGTTTGGGGGTGTTGAGAACGATGCACGTTAAGGTATGTTGGTTTAAAAAAATGCTTACGGGTTAACTGTATGATAAAGGTGAATAATTGCACGAGCTTCAATCCATTCATAGCATAATAAAATGACGAGGAATATAGAAAGAACTATTTAAAAGATAATTACATTTTACCACCCGAATTTTCGAAACAATATTTAATTCCTCTTACCACGTTTCAATGTAAAATAAAAAAGTTTACCATACCGTATTTAACTTTCTAAAGCTTGCTAAAAAACCTCGATCGCAACTTCCACTAATTTCACGAAACAGAATTGAAGCAAGTCACATCTGGACCAAAGAAAACCACCCTTAACTCTCGACCTCGCCCTCGAGCCACCGTATGCGCGATCCCCAGCTTCGGCAATCATGCGCGCATCATAATTGTGCTGGCACATAATAATTGCGGAGGCGTTTATGCAAATGCATAACTAATAACGGACCGAAGCCGCGGCGTGCATTCATCGAAACGTTATTACGCTTAATGGACGACCGCGTCGCTTGTTTGTATCGCAAAACAAATCTTGCTGGCCGCTTTATGCTCACACGGACCCGCTACAGTAATATTCAACAAGGGTGAAAGGACGAAGGAACGAGGGTGGCACACCTCTGCAAGCATCTCGGTGACGATACTGGCTGGCAGACGAAGAGAACGGCCTGTTCACCAGCCCACACGACGACATTCAACGGGAATGACAATGCACACTCCGCTGCACTTGCTGCTTAATGTCATCCTCAAGCCGTGCCTAGCACCATTAGTGTACGCGTACATGCACCCCCTTCCATGCACCCCCAAGGCGACGTACGAGGGAACGCGTCATTGTCGCGGCTTGCGGTCGACACTGCGCGCGAGGGTTGCTTTCCATTCTTGGGACAATGACGATGTTGCGAGGACCATCCCTTCAACTGTGACTGGCCACCGTTGGAAGCACGGATCGTGGGTCTTGAGGTTGGTTCTTTGGTTTCGTTTCGATTTGGAAGAATGAGAATTGTTGGTACACGCGGAAATAATATTAGCGGGGTGGGTGGCATTGAGGGTGGAGTAATTATAGGGAGGAGCGAATATTGGATTTTTAAGATACTGATATTGTGTAGAAATTTTTCTCTAACAGGGTTTTTAATAGAATCTTGGAGACGATGATAATGATCGAGTTCAAATTTTGGTTTTTAAGCTTGGGTACGATATTTGACTAAGGGTGTGTTTGGTATTAGAACATTCTACTACATAAATTGAAAACTCCAATTTTAAAGCTCTAAACTTGGTAACGAGTGATTTAAGAGTGAGAATAATTGATGGAGTTGAATTTAGAACAGCTGAGCAGCTCGATTCGGAAACAACGAATTCAAACGAATCGTCTTCGGAAGTCTTCGATTCGTTGCCATTCGATTCGGAAGCTTGAAAGACTTCGAGTCGAAAGCTTTCAACTTGTTGCCATTCACATTGTAGCCCCTGAATTCGAACGAACTCACCTCGGAAGCTTTCCAATTCTAATCATTCAATTCGTAACTTAACGATTCGATAAAATTCGAATGACGTTCGATTAATTGTTCAGAGTTTGTTCTGCCTTCTCTCGACGAGAAGACTACGACTACGATTGGAGTAAAATTTGTTTCTTTTTCATTTCGTTTTATTTTTTTATTTCGAACTTTGACGCGGTTGGTGCTATCGCAGATAGAAGTCGAGACTTAATTCTCCGGAGACAATTGCCAGAGTCCGCGTTGTTGCAGCAACGAGCATACCTCGTCGAGGCGCCATGATAACGCTTATGACGCATCGCGGCAGCGATAAGGCAGTCGTTCTTAAAAATATTGCACCACAACCAGTGTCGTTGGACGTCGTCGCGAATTATAACGATTCTCGCGAAACGAGAAAAAGCAACCAACAACGGCGAGGAAAAGGAAAAACGAAAGAACCTTCTAAATTCGAGAATTCAAACTTTGAATTCGAATAACTTAATCTTTCAAGATACTTTCTTACACTCGTTCCAGGGAAAGTTGAAAATTAATTTTTTCCATATTAGAAAAATTGAAATTTGGGACACAGATTTAAATCCATGGAGAAATCAACACCGTCACTTGAGAAGTGTGCCTGTGTTTCATAATGCGATACCATTGACCGCGGAACTAACATAAGAACAAAATTCAATCGGAGCAGTAATTGAAATACCAGCCAAGGCAAAATGCAACTGCACCTCAGGAATGCGATCCAGCTAGAGGTCGAGTTATGTAAATATAGATCTACTGACCAAAATGGTGAAAACGCCATTGTTTCGTGGCTGTTTTCAAATTCATCGCAACTGAAATACGCAAACGATATCTTTTTACTTCGATTAACCGTCTAAGAATCCCGGATTTAGTTAAACAGTCTGATCCAAGCTGAGTATTTCTCTAATTTGTATAGAATATGCGATTGAAGCCTAATACCCATTCAAGTTAGACTTAGTTTCCATGCAATCCAAGCTTAACCATTTACGGAATAATTCGTACCTAACCGAGACGCGGAGCAGACCGAACCTCGGCCTAACTTAAATGGAACCCGTGGCTCTATCGCAGACTTCGTCTACCCTTAACTTACGCCTAACTCCGACCTAATTTAAGGCTAAGCAACGCGGACGTGTCGAGACTCTTTCGAAATGCGTACACGGAGACTCGCTTGAGTTACACTCGAATGTAGAAGCTCATAGAATTTTTATAGAAGTTTTTAAATTATCCACAGACGGCGTGACTATACGATTCCTCAATCCGGTCTTTTTTTAAAACCTCTTTAAAAAAAATCCTTCGAAAACCTTCAACCTTAATAAAATTAAATGTCCGTAGATCCAGATACATTTCCACGAGGAACAACCGCACGATTATTCGATCCATCTTCAATCCTTTTTTTTTCTAGAATCTCCCCCAAAGAACATCTAAAAAGATCTTAATAAACCTTCAACTGGAGTAATCTAAACAACCACAAATCCAGATGCATTTCTGCGAAGAACAACCATACGATTTCTCAACCTATGCTTATACCACCCTCGAGTCACCCTCAACCCATACCAGCCTCTGGTCGTCGACATCGTGAACAGAGGAGCGACGTGGATGTCCCGGGGAAACAGAGACAGACACAGAGACGATATCCCGGACACGAGCGCCCGACAGAAATACAATAATCATACAAGCCGGTACATGGCCCGCATAATGGGTTCGCCGAGAGGCCAGAGGAATACGAGTATCGGGGGCAAGCGGTGAGAGAGAGCACGAGCGCAATCTCGCCAGGCGGTCGCGCATAAATTCCGCTCGAATCGACCGTTTGAAGGGCTGGCCAAGGGGTCGTGCTCGCCCCGATCTCGCGGTCTTTTCTTAATATCTTTGGAGCTGGCGCCACCCGGGGATTCACCACTGAAGACACCGCGATTCGTCTCGATGCTCGTTCGAATCTCGTTCCCTTTGGCTTTCGACCGCTCGAGGTTTTCTTAATTTCGCCGATGAGAAACGAACGACCCGAGCTCTTCTGTCTTAAAACCTGGTTTCCATTTTGGATTTTTACTGCGTTCTCTATTTTTCTGTTGCTTCCAGTGTTTCGTGGAATGTCATTCGAGGTTTCAGGGGTAAAATAAATTTCCGTGTTTTCGGATGCACATAGTTTCTTAAGGTGGTTTCGTATATTAAATTATACCGACGGTATTTTTCGAATGAATTATTATATTTATAAGCAGGGAGTAATTTATTCATAGTGGACGTTTCGCATCTTTCTCCCCGATTCGACGTCCCTCGTTTTCTCTCCTGTGTCAGCAACAATTAACTTCGTTCGATGGAAATCACGGAGCATTTATAACGACGAATTAACGGGAACCGGGGCGAGCGTCCGTATAATCAATAAGTCGAGCTTGTTATATGAAACCGATTGATACACACAGAACGAGCGAGGCATGCGGAATATAAATGTTTCCGCGATGGGTGGGAATAAAATCGCCCACGCTGGAATCAGTAACCCTGAACCGGGATAAATTCCCTCGAAAAAAGTGAATTTCTACCAGTGTTATTGCTATTTAATTCCTGTCCCGAAACGTTTAATTCTTTTTCATTTTTCAACCCTTTCTTCCAAACGGATAAAAACAATATTATCAAAGAGTTAATAATTAAAATAAATTAGCATTAAAAACGCTTGGCGCGGTAACAAAGGGAAAGTCGAAAACACTATTAACGTCCTCTTGCAATCGTATAAAAAAGGAAAAATAATACAAAACACCGTCAATTAGTAATTAAAACGAACGTAACCACACATGGCTCCCAAAGACACACTCAAACCATTTACCGTTGCAACAAAAAGCGGGCAATAAAAAGGAAACAAATAGCTGCACGCAGAAATTCAAGAGCGGGGGGTAGTAAAACGCACAGAGGGTGGCGGAGAACAGGAAAATTGAACGGACGGGTTGCTTCCGGAATTTTCATCGAATTCTCGCCGCGTAACGAATATCGAAGCGCTGAATCGTCCATCGATCGACGACAAAGATGGGGGTAGCTGGGGGATGGAGGCGCGACCAACTGGAAATCCGGTCGGATAAGGGTGCTTTTAAAAATTCAGTCGGCCCGTTCGAGGGACGTTTCAACGTTAAAAAAAACCTGTCAGTCTTCTACTAACGGTGAAACGGTTGAATCCACCCCCTTGACGTCCTTCTTGCGGAAAATTCTCTCAGCGACTAATAAATCTTAGCACATTGTTTATCATTCGGATGGATCACTCATTTTTAAGTAATACTTTTAGAGAGAAACAATGAAATTTATTTTCAAAGTAAAGTCTTCCTCGGGTCGCTGTATAATGTTAGAAATGATATTCGAAGTGCCCGCCAGAACGTACGTATGAGGGTAAAAATGTGAGCGCGCATGTGTGTGAAAGAGTGTTACAGATAAGACTGTGGTGTTCTAAAAGAAGACGTTGTTCCATTGTGAGAGAAAGATATTTTTTACTACAAATATCTGATTTACAATTCCCGAAATTATACTAAAATAAACAACCTTAATCGTAAAACTAAAAATGTTTGAAAAAATGTTTCTTAGGTGTCTTTTAAGAAATACCAAAGTATAACTCGTATGGTTGGCAACGTGTTAAGATCCGTCTACAAACGAAATTTATCGCGAGGATTTTCTCGCATAATATTTTTTGCAGCAGTTCTGTAGAGAGTTTACGCACCCCTTACCACCCTAATTCCGCGAAACCGTCGTTATTATTGCTCCACGAAGCTGCATCTATTACCCTCGCGGATAGCGTGATATATTGCGTCTGGTTTTAATGTCTTCTGGCTGCCAGTGAAGCGGCGAAATTCGCGGATATCGAGACGCTTCACGGTTGTGTAATGTGCTCAACGTATTGCTGGTCGAATGGTTAAGGAAATGAGAAGTTTCGAGGTAGGACAAGTGTCTGTGAATAGGGGATGAAGTTTGACGTTGCGCGCAGAAATACATTTAGGTGAAAACAGGCGTTCTTCGTTCATCATATTTCGGAAAGTACGTCTTTCGTTAAAATCAAGTATTTTACATTGTTTTACTATTTTATATAAAATACGCCCCAAATATTTTTCCAAGAATATAATCATTTTTTAACGAGGTATAATTTTTATTTTCTATTTTCCGAGCGATTAAAATTCTCCATTCGTATAGATTTAACCGATGGTATATAAAATTATAGAGTCTACATGATTCTGTTCGTGCTTCGCGTATGGCATTTTCGATCGCGATCGCGACAAAGCTTACCCTTTATTTTTTCACCGTCCGTCTATCCCTGTGTACATTTAGAATTACGTAGATGTCACGCGCAATTTGCTGACGCGTCTGTTTAGCGACCGACATCGTGACAAACAAGTAATTAACAATATCAGCCAGCTGGGAGCGAACGTAAAGAGCAATTTGATCGTTGAATTCGATTTAAAGGGCTGTCTGAACTGACACGGTCCTCGCTGCGCACGTTTGTACGAGTTTCCTTTTTTTTTCTCCTTGTTTTCAACAATTTCCCGGGAGCCACGTTCGCAGCGTAATCGAGCGATAAATAAAATATAAGCATGCCGATGGAAATCATCGGATCAGTCGAACGACAAATATCTTTTTTTTTTCTCCGACAATTGGCAGCGTGACAAGTTTTCGCGACGATTATCGCGCTTGGCGGTGTTTTCAAATTTTTCCACAGAATTATATCGGAGAATAATTGGGCCGATCGATACCAATTGATGGAGAATTTATCAGAGATAATGTCTCGCGGTATCTCGGACGACTCGGAGTAATTCTTTCGCAAAGATTTTGTTTTTAGGTTCTCGACTTAAACGCTTGGCGATCGAGTTGAAGCGTGTTTGACAAATTCGGCGATGTTAAAACGTCCCGTTGTGCAAAGCGAAAGCTGAAACGTCGCTATAAGCACCCTTTGTTAGCATTCACAAAGGAATAAAAGTGAATTCATGTTTCGAAGAGAGTCGAGCGCGAGGCAGATCGTAATTGAACGTTCACCTGGTACAATAACTCGCTTCGAGGGGGAGAGCTCGTTTCTTCGACGTTAAACGCGAACAAAAATTCGTAGAAAATTCTCACACTGTTTTTATCTTGTGAAATAGTCTGTGATAATGTACTTAATACAAAAATTCTATTTCCACTCAAAAACAAAGACGTGCTTAATAAAATCCAGAAACTACCCCTGTTGTACGCTTTGAAGTTTCTATTCAAATCATTTGATACTTTTGATCTAATGCATTAAATCTTAAGACACGAACAAACTATTTTAAAAAATAAAGATGTTAAAAAACGAAAATATAAGGTATAAATAAAATCATTAACAAATAGAAATTTCTATACTTCTTGTATATAGAATATGTTAATGAGCATAGTAATAGTACAGTAATAGTCTTTTTACCGATTTCCAAGTGTACTATTACGGTCTTGTAAGCAGCGACAAAAACCCAGCCTTTTAGTTCGCACCCTCAACGGCGCGCCACGAATCGAATTATTCGAACTCAACATCGGTAGGTGTTAAAAAGCGGTGGAAAGTGAAAGGGGCTAGAGGAAAGTGGTACAAAGAGGGGACGGGCGGGAAAACCGCTCTCAAAGAGTAACATCTCCCGCGGGATCGACGCTCCGAGCTTCTCCACGCTGGATTACGAATACCGACGTTGTTTCAATTTACTCGCGACCACCGACTCCGCGACGCCTTTCGTCGAACCAGAGCCATTGGAAGCTCGTGGCTTTCGGATCGGTTCACAACAAAGCCAGCCAGCGTTTGAACGATCATCGAAATCGTACTTTGAAGGGTGTTTCGTGGTATCGCTTTTGTCTTTATCCTCCGCTAAACCAGGAATCGGTTCGATCGTTCCTTTCTTGGTTCTTGCTGTGAGTGCCTCGGTGTAAAATAGTTCCTTTGAGCAACTTGATTTTTTTTGGAAACGATCACAGAAAATGCTTTTTATTAATAAAAAGTGCGTTATATGGAGTTTATATGATTGCTTTCCTTAATTGTGAGAATGGACGATGAACATTAATTTTTCAATGGAAAAAAAATGCGCACTCGGGAAAGATTGTCAAAATTGTTCAAAGAGTAGCAGGTCTGTAAATTTTTGTCACAATTCTTTAAAGATATACAGAATCCGTGAATCGCATTCACCCATTCAACACGAGCGACAAAAAGTTCGCGACGAATCCGGAATTAACTTCCTCAAGCCTGGACCCTGCTGCTTTCTTCGCGGCAACTGTCTCATTTAACTCGTGAAACTTCATAATGAATCTAAACTCACCGCTCTTAACCTCTCGACAGTAGCAAAGTGAATTATCCTTTTTTAAAATGACGGTTTAGTCTCATTTTGTCGGCGGGAAAGCGTGCCATCGCTAGAAGTTTTTTCCTTGTCCCGGCGTGGATCTCAACGAAAGAATTTCAAGCTTTTACACGCTACGGAAGCTTGGTTCACTCTTAGAGTGCTCTTAAGACATTTTTGACATTGTATAAAAAATACTAAAACCGATTTAAAGTCAAAGATGTTCGTAACAATATGCTATGATTCAAATTAAAAAAAAAAAAGAACAACTACAGATACAGAAAGATTTCTAACAGAAAGAAGAAGAAAACATAAGTCAACACCTATTTTTGACTAACATTTACAAAACTTTCCAATTTTCCATTTGATCAAAAATATCGAACACAATTATGAAATGAAGAACTATGGTTTAATTTCAATTTAATGTTCAATAATAGAACAGTTCCCAAGGTTCGCAAGCATGCGTATTGACAATGCGTGTGCGTGCATCACAGGAACGAGAAAAGGCCACTCAACCGGCTGTCACTAACAACTTTAAAAGTTCCGACTAAACGAGAAATTGCATTAAATTGCGTTCCACTGAGCCCTTTCGAGGACGAACTAACCTCCATTTTGTACGCGCCGCTGATACTTGCCGCGGTCGCGATGAGCATTCCTCGTTTCAGTAGCCGAGATACGTCACGCGCATTTTTCGGATAATTCGGATTAGAACGGAGAACATTATTGCCGCTTCTTTGCGTCTTTCAACTTCCGGCTCAGGTTTAGATGGTTCCTGTTGGGTTACATTATTACATTAATAATTTATTTTGCGATTTAGTGAGATACTTTTTTGTGGAAAAGGATGTATTGTTTTCGGGTTTTTTCCTCTAAAATTTTTCTCTTTGAAAAAGCTACCCAACATTTTTTTTTTCCAATTTTCTCGAAAAATCTATCGCAACGCCGAACCATCCAATTCAAATCAATCGCCAAACCATCGAACTTCGATCGGGAACCAGCCAACGCGACGCAGAGGGTGGTTTTTAATCCACGGCAGGGGGTAGCTAAAAAACCGAGAATCCCCGCGGAAGTTTCGCTGCAGAGGCTCACGAATTGGCCCGACGTCGACCGCGAAGCAGGCATTTTCACTCGTTGGAAAACGCGACCGGGTGGAGTGAAAATAACGGTGGGGAGCAGAGTCGTTAAAAGTTGAGGGTATTAGCTCGTCGTGAAGTTAATGTTTAAGGCTCGATTCTAGAGGCGCTTGCCGATTATAAGCGTATTTAACAGCGTTACAGAGCCGCGTTTCTTCCTTCTGCTCCGTTATTTTTCGATTTTATTAGCTCTGGATGGAAACACCTTGATATTAATTAATATAATTTTACAGGGGTCACAGAAAAGGCTGCGTATTCTTATTTTATCGAAAGAGATGAAATATTGTTGGTGAATTGATATACTGTTATCTAAGACACTAACATCCAAATTTATAAAATATATTTTTCTTCGTCCGCCATCGAGAAATAAAACGATTCTATTGAAGAACAAGAAGTTTTCCAAGAATATGCTGTGAAAAATACACGTGTCACCCTCAGAATTTCCTGCAGAGACTTCCAATAAGATCAGAGACGATTGCGGGATGTCACGAAGGAGGCTGTGAACGGGAGACACGTGTCAAGCTTCGATTTGAACAGTGGAGACGCGCTAATGCCTCGTCTATTTGGCCTCCAAGCGTCGATTCGGCTTTGATCCACGAGCGTGTCTCGCCACGCTGCCTACACGGCCAACACGACGGTAATTTAACTCTTCGTTCTCGTGTGTGTGCATCGGTGACAGATCTAGGAAAATGTTGGATCTAGAAAATTCACGGTCACGTCGCGATATTGTCTGGTCGCTACATTTCACGCAATTTTAGACATCGAATTAGAATTATCGGCGCTCGTGATCAAGACAATGTTTAAAAAATCATATCTCGTTGAATCAACGTTTCATTAATAAAACTGGATAAAAATTTTTAAGCTCGCCACGCGATGGATTATATTTAAAATAATTAATTCACCCGTGGAGACATTAGAGTAATGGACTATTCTACTTAAGTTTTTATTATCAATATTTTTATTACCAATGATGTATTATGCAAGCATTAGAACTAATGGACGTCCATTATTTGCATTAATATCGATTCAAACGAATATTTTCAACGGAGAGATGAAATTCCACATTTTTCCGACCCATCAGCATCCCTCAACATCTCCCAATATCCCTCAACGCTAATCTTCAAAGCAACCCTCCTCAATTTAAGAAACCACGGTAAAAACCTTGACCTTCCCCGAATCCCGTTTGCCCCTTTCGTCGATCCATTTGTACGCCCTGTTGGAATTTCCATGTAACCGATAACCCAAAAGGGTGCACGAGGCAGAGGCCATGGAGTAGATCGCTATCGGTGAAACGGTTCGATCGTCGGCTCGATTAACGAGCGAAGCGTCGCTCGAACGTCGTCACGCGACCGCTCTTCCCCTCTTCCCACCCCTGCTACCCTTCGCAGCCACCCTTGCTCCCAACCCCTTTTCTTAAACGTATGCATGACTCTCGACCGATTCGGCCCTGTTAACATATAAATTGCCGCTTAACGGTGAGACAATCAGTTGCCGGGGAAGCCGTGGCGCGAAGGTGACGATGGGTGGTTAAAGGGAGAGGATATCTATAGCCAAGAGTTGGAAGGGTAATTTGGAGGGCGCGTGACGAGTGGCAAGAAGACGAAGACGGATTGCCACCGCCGACGAAGGGGGTGGAAAGGTTCGAAGCAACGGGCAGACAGGGCCCTAACAATGGGAAGGGGCAAGAATCTGGAAGCGCAAGGAGAAGAATAGAAATAACAAGGACACCAAAGGGTGGAGAAGAACCACGGGGGTGGAATTCAATTCAATTTCCTAAGAAACTGTTTAGTGTTTGAGATACAGCCGGCGAAAGGATGCGCGCCAGGCTGGAGGGGACGAAGACAGAGGCGGAGGAGGGTGAAC
Source organism: Ctenoplectra terminalis (assembly GCA_019453375.1). Lineage (NCBI taxonomy): Eukaryota > Metazoa > Arthropoda > Insecta > Hymenoptera > Apidae > Ctenoplectra > Ctenoplectra terminalis. The sequence goes on along the minus strand of SMSQ01021672.1, from coordinate 77,744 downwards.
TAACTAAGAAGCAACGGAAAAGAGGGGTGAAAACGAACAGAAAAGAGACGAACTGCCCCTTCGATGGTAACATGGCAATGGTAAAAAGAGGGAGAGATACTTGAAGCGTGGAAAGAAGCGCGATAGGAACAGAAACCCGATGCTAGAAGGAAACAAGAGAAAAGGAAGGCAGAGGGGTGGTCACAGTGTACAGGGTGCAGCGTGTTGATATAAAGAGCGACGAAGAAACGAATAGAGTACGCAGCAAGGCGAGCAGGGGCAAGGATAAGACCGGCAGATTCGAGATACGACGTTTGCGAATAGAAGAAGAAGTAGAAGAAGAAGAAGAAGAAGAAGAAGGAAGAAAGAAACCGAAAAAGGAGACTTTCATCTTTATCCCACCCTTGTGGCTCGAACGGAGACAGTTAGAGGAAAAGAGGGAGGGTGACTAACTGACCGAGGGTGCCAGGAACGCAGGGGAGTAAAGATCCTGTGCGCGGGCGCGAGGCTGGCGCAAACTCTTCGTGCAGCATCCCTCGTCAGTTGCAAGTCAGGAACTGTCGCGTCCGCGTGGCGTGTAAGTGGCGAGCGAGCGAGCGAGCGCGCGCGCGCCGGTCTGTGACTCGCGGTGTTTTGTGCGCGGATTCCGCCGGATTTCTGATAGTAACAGATCCAACTGTTCACGGAAACGGAAGACGAGAGGTGTGCAGAGGCAAACGGGCCCGATGACATTTGCCCGCGCCACGCGCGTCCCTTGACGTTACCATCGGTTTAGAATATAACGGAGAACGGAAGTCGCGGAGGACGCCTACGGCCACTGGTGCCGTGGATCATCGAGGAAGGATCGACGCGTGTTACGAGGATCCTCAGGATGGATAAAGACGTTCGACGGAAGTGCGGGAAAGTGCGACGTGCTTTGTTCCACTTGCTGCTGATAGTGGGGGGTAAGTTTTTAGGGATTCATCAGTTTTAATTAATAATCGACGAGTCTGTGGTGAACGAATCGTAAGGAATGATCTCCAAAAACGAGTTTCTCAGGGGAGATTTAAAGGAGGAAGGCTAAAATGATGCATCGCTATAAAGGTAGCTCAGCATTCCTTGGAACTGATCTTCGGCTGAAAGAATCGAAGCTGGTTCTCGAAGTTGCGTTCGCCGATTCGGTTCGACTCTAACGTTCCGGGAACCCGAAGGATCTGCTGATGCAGGAAGGGGCGAGGATTAGCTGCGATCCTTTCACGAAATGGGGGCCCGTTAACGCGACTCTACGGCCCGGCAGCAATTGCGTCGTTACCGCGACTTTTGTCCGCTCTTGGAGGATCCCATTTGGATTTCAAGTTCGGTACCGCTGGAACTACCCCATGCGGTCTTTATACTTTCTTCCTTCGAGCAATTAATGTCCAGCGACATAATTTGGTATTCAACACTCTTTGAAAACTTTTCTGCTTCAGCCTTCGAGGTTTAATGGACCAATTTTCCTTTTCAAAGGAAATATTCAGCTTTTACTTTGGCCACGTTTAATCTAATTTTGTCCAATTTGGAAAAATCCCTAGAATTCTTCCTCCAATTCATTTTAATGGAATCCATATCGTCAGATATCCCGAATGTTGACTGAATTTCTTTGCTTTCCTATTAAAATCCTCTCGTTTTAACGAGGTACTCGAACCGCCCGAGGCCACGGATGGTTTCCAGAATTTTCTGAATCAACTTCCACCGATCCGTGGCTTTCACCAGCCAACTGATTCACAGCCTGACAACGAGGCGACAGGATTCGTAACCCGTGCCAGGAAAAATTGCGACTAACATGTTTAGGAATGTACACGTACCCCATTCTCGAACCTCCTTCGAGACGCTGACGAGTTTCCAAATACTCGTTTTCCAGAGTTTGGATATTGAAATCTAGTTTCGCCGCTCTCTGGCCTGATCGAATGTAAATAATATTTCTCGCGATCGAATCGGGCTTCACCGAGCGATTTTTATGGAGAATGGATGACTCATCGTTCGCGAGGATGACGGACGGCATCGGGAATCGTTCACGGTTTGTTTAAAGTTGGATATCATGACCAACGATTTGAGACGATGCAGAGATAGCAATTTTTGGTTGACTCTAAAAATTGTGAAGATTCTTCCATCTTAAAATACTTTCGCTTTCCAATAGTTTTACACTGTTCACATTTTTTAACGTGAACGCGAATGTTGGGTGATTGCAAATTTTATTCGTCCCAAGACCGGACCAATTATTTCCCGAATATCTTTCGAATCGGTAACATTTTTACAATGAAAATAATTTGCCTGCTAGATTTTGTACTTCTTTTAAAGTACTTTCAACTTTCTTTGAAGTACCTTGAATTTTTCTGAAATTAAAAAATCAATACCACCCCCAATAATTTTCATTTTTCATCCCCCCTATCCCTTCAAAAGAATTCCATCGCATCGCATTTTGTCGCGACAAAAAATCTAATTATCACCATCGAATATCCATTAAATCCTTCTTGTTTCTCAAATCCCTTTATCCCCAAAAGGACACTATTCTTTGCGAAATAATTAAACCCACCCGTATCAACCCTTTTCATCCTTGCCCGAAACTTTGTTGATTTCAATCTGCTAATAGCGCTCGGCTTTTTTTTCTCCTGCCCCGCTAATCCTTACCACCAGAAGCCAGGTTATTAGGATTTGAAAAGGGGTGGGTTTGAAAACTCCGCGGATAAAACGCGCTCGCCTGTTTCCACGCGGAAAAGCGGAACAGCAACGCGTTTTGTTCTCGTCTTCCGGTTTTTCTCGTTGAAAGATTGTTCCTTTCGCGGAATGCCGTCGTATCGATGCGAACTCTGATTCGTTCGACGTTCACTTCGAAAGAAAACAGCGAAGAAAGCGAGGAACCATCTCGAGTTTAATCTGCTAATTGCGGTTACGCGTTGTTGTTATTCTTTTATTTCAACCGCCTCACCATTCTTCTCGCCGTTCTTCCAGTTTTTGTCGTCGAGAGAACAAAGGAACGAAAAAAGAAAAAATAATAAAAGAATAAGAAAGAAGAACAGAAGAGAAGATGAACGTACGTACAACAAGCTGAGTTTCGTGCACGCGATACACTTATTTCGTTTCCGGAAAAGCGATCCAACGTTCCTCAGCGCGAACGAAAGTCTGACCCGGTTGTTTAAGGGGAAACTTCCCGAGTAAATTCTTAATTCAACGTGGCTGCACGAGGCGCGTGTCTCGCCCGAGATCCCCGTTGATCTAATTCAATTTGCCTCGTTTCTTCTTCTCTGCCACGTTGCCGCGATTCGGCGAGCCACCCTCGAAAACGAACCGTCTCGAGCCGCGTGGAGCGGAGAATTTAATTCGTCGATCGTAGACTTTTTCGTTGGTTCTTCGAGAGGATTGGTTCGAATTATTATATCACTTTGGATATTCTTTCGATGAATCCGGTCGAAGTTTATCTCTGCGGATACTCGTTTCGATAAATTTTGGAACACGCTTTATGGAAACGACGTGGAATGTTTACAACGATATGGGATTTATTAAATCTTTGAACGCTGGTTTTGATGGTCAATTTTTTCGTTTCCTATTTTTTTAAATTTTGTAACACGGTTAGCAAAAAGCTAAAACGAAGTTGAAAAGTCGTTCGACGAGTGTAAAAATATTTTGGTTGCAAATTCGAGGTGTGAAAAATTGGGAATAGTTATTTTTGGGCGGATTTTTTTTTTTTCTTTATTTTTCGCGAACACGTAGAGCAAAATAGTTTTGTGAATAAAGTTACTGGCTAGCAATTGACAGGTCGACGTAAAGCGTTTAAGTAAAAGATCTACGAGGCTGGCGATGCTCGGTGACATTTTATAAACGATGTTTGCGTCTCCCATAAAAATGCAATAAATGGTGTCGACGAGTCGCAAATGCAAACTCATAAATAGTGTGCCGCGGCCATTAACTCCGCCATTCGTCGGGATCTATTTGGCCAGAAATGATATTCATTTATTTCCAGATACAAAAATACGAATCGCTGGGTGTAGCTTATAGGAACGAAAAAAAAAAAAAAAAAAAAAATGGCGTCATAAAAACAGATTTTCCCGAATAACGTTCGCGAGATTTTCTGCAAATATATCTACCGTCTTTACAGACGGAAGTAATTTAGTATGATCAACAAGCAGATATAGAGGGTGCTTTAAAATTGAAACATCCTGCATTGCAAGAACTTATTGCACACTCTAGTAAATTTGAGCAATTTTATTTTAATATCAATCTACGATTGTTCATACTTGTACCAAACTAATAAAAATAATGAAACACATAATTTATGAAAGAATACCTAGCTGTTGTTATTTTTAATAAAACGTTACCCGACTTTATATGAGTTAAATGATTAAATATTTTATTGTCCATGTCTCACCTTATTTTAGTTGATTTATTAAAACTGACTTCATTACACTGATTGTCCCTGTTCTTGTAATTTTTCTCGTTCTTAGGAATTCTTAATAAAAGTATATTATAAAATATAAACTCAAGAAAAATAAATTTTCATCCCTATTTCTTACAGAAAATCCTGAAAATCTCGAAAAGTATAATTTGATTTCCTAAATAATTTCCATAAATTTAATATATTTTCTGCTTTCCCCTTCGTAAACTCTTGTCAATGAATTCTTCTTCGTTCTTGTTTCGACAGATGTTTCAAAAGACGACACCGAACAGAATTTCTTAATTTTACGACGCTGATTCGAAGCTGTTAATTGTATCCGACAGTTGGTCCCGGGTCGAAGCTTTCTTATTATTGCATTTGTCGCAGGCGAACCTGGGTGCAAACTTGGCGCGCGTTCCTGCCTAGCCAATTATTCTGAATTACTTGATCGAATTATCTGCTCGTCGGTTACACCGTTTCACGAGCTGCGCGACGAGAACTCCGTGGTCGAATCGTCGACGTCGAATTAATCGCCTTAACGGAGAAATTTTGAACGAATACCATACGATATATGTTTTAATCATCGATCCACTGTTTTGTCGATTGATTAATCAGGGTTAATTTAAGGTGAAACACTATTGATAATAAATAAAATTGGTTTAAAGGAAATTTATGCGTGGGTAAAAGAAAGGATTGAATCGTAACACTTTGAAATGGAGGACCTCTAAAAAACAGGAACAAAAAAAAACTAAAAATTAGAGACTGAAATCGAGATGTTGCGAATATTAAGTATTCAAATTAAACCGATAGATAGATCACCTCTTGCAATAGGAATTTTTGAAGACTCTATTGCAAATACCAAGAAGAACCCAATCTACTCTCGAAATACAAGTGATACTTGTCAATAGATTAAAGTACAACCAAAAATCACCGATTCTCCGTCCGTTTCCTCGTACTATTAAGATACAAGTACAACCTACAGCAAGGGTAGTTTCTCTTCTAACAAAGGTCAGAACTCGGCAAGAAGCGTTTTCTCGAGTGGAAAGCAAGAAACTAGAGCATCGAGGTTAATAACCAGCCAGCGATATCGAGAATCTGGCTGAGGGAACGAGAAAATCTGTTAGCGGACGTGGCCCAGTAATAATCATCCGGCAAGCCAAATGCATTGATCTCGCTTCCAGCATGCTCAGGGGCCCGTGTCCACAGACGGAAGGCCTATTCTTCGCGCAGCGTCTAGGATCAAACGCCGCCACGAAGGGAAGTAAACCAGGCGGAAGGTTTGCTGGAGGCATGGTATTCAGGATGCGCCTTCGTCGACGATACATTGTTTTCTTTTTTTATTTCCTCTCCTTCTTCCTTCTNCCTTAATAAAAGTATATTATAAAATATAAACTCAAGAAAAATAAATTTTCATCCCTATTTCTTACAGAAAATCCTGAAAATCTCGAAAAGTATAATTTGATTTCCTAAATAATTTCCATAAATTTAATATATTTTCTGCTTTCCCCTTCGTAAACTCTTGTCAATGAATTCTTCTTCGTTCTTGTTTCGACAGATGTTTCAAAAGACGACACCGAACAGAATTTCTTAATTTTACGACGCTGATTCGAAGCTGTTAATTGTATCCGACAGTTGGTCCCGGGTCGAAGCTTTCTTATTATTGCATTTGTCGCAGGCGAACCTGGGTGCAAACTTGGCGCGCGTTCCTGCCTAGCCAATTATTCTGAATTACTTGATCGAATTATCTGCTCGTCGGTTACACCGTTTCACGAGCTGCGCGACGAGAACTCCGTGGTCGAATCGTCGACGTCGAATTAATCGCCTTAACAGAGGAATTTTGAACGAATACCATACGATATATGTTTTAATCATCGATCCACTGTTTTGTCGATTGATTAATCAGGGTTAATTTAAGGTGAAACACTATTGATAATAAATAAAATTGGTTTAAAGGAAATTTATGCGTGGGTAAAAGAAAGGATTGAATCGTAACACTTTGAAATGGAGGACCTCTAAAAAACAGGAACAAAAAAAAACTAAAAATTAGAGACTGAAATCGAGATGTTGCGAATATTAAGTATTCAAATTAAACCGATAGATAGATCACCTCTTGCAATAGGAATTTTTGAAGACTCTATTGCAAATACCAAGAAGAACCCAATCTACTCTCGAAATACAAGTGATACTTGTCAATAGATTAAAGTACAACCAAAAATCACCGATTCTCCGTCCGTTTCCTCGTACTATTAAGATACAAGTACAACCTACAGCAAGGGTAGTTTCTCTTCTAACAAAGGTCAGAACTCGGCAAGAAGCGTTTTCTCGAGTGGAAAGCAAGAAACTAGAGCATCGAGGTTAATAACCAGCCAGCGATATCGAGAATCTGGCTGAGGGAACGAGAAAATCTGTTAGCGGACGTGGCCCAGTAATAATCATCCGGCAAGCCAAATGCATTGATCTCGCTTCCAGCATGCTCAGGGGCCCGTGTCCACAGACGGAAGGCCTATTCTTCGCGCAGCGTCTAGGATCAAACGCCGCCACGAAGGGAAGTAAACCAGGCGGAAGGTTTGCTGGAGGCATGGTATTCAGGATGCGCCTTCGTCGACGATACATTGTTTTCTTTTTTTATTTCCTCTCCTTCTTCCTTCTTTCTTCTCTTCGCCCTCTACCGTTCCTTCTTCGTCCTCTTTTTTTTTTCTTTTTTTACTTTGAAATCCAAGTACGAAGGATGCAGAAATGAAGAGGGTAGTAGTTCGGCTTCGAGCAGTTCGAAGACCTCATCGACTTCCATCCCCTTTCCCCGATTGTTCCGCCTCTCGTGTTTCAATGGTTGCTCATCATCTTCTTGCTCTTTGTTCCTTGAAAGAAATCTTCCGACGGTCTCATTGCTGGCGTGGCCGAGCAGAGGAAGGATTTCCAGAGGCACGCCGCCTCGGACATTCGATCCTGCTTCGCTGAGAAACAGAAGAACGATTGGACAGAGAAAGAAAGCTCGTACAGAGGGGGTAGTTTTATTTTGTTTTCAACGGGACCGTACGATGTCCTCTTTTAACGATTCTTTCATCTTCCGAACGTTTTGTAAACCCTTCGCTCGTTCCTCGTGCTCTGGGTCGCTTACGTGTCTCGAATTTCTGTCCCATATCGGTCCGTCCGAACGGAAGACGGAGCTCCTTTCGAGGCTCGAGTTTTATCGTTTCGACTGGACGCTCAATGATTAATCGAGGCCCCGATTTGCATATTTTCTTCTATCCCATTCGTGCAGTGGAACGTTCAAAGGATATTCCACGGATGACTGTATTAAGTCAACGACGCCTTGATTTATCACCAAGCGCTTCTAATTCTCCATTGGATATCACGATATTTCCAGGTTGGGATTTCAACGATCACGTTCAGGCAAAACAGAGAAGAGGTTTCGTTAATTAATGAGCTCTCGCACAGCCTGAATGCTGATTAAGGGCAAAAACTGTATAAATTAGAAGGTTCTTTGTTAATTGCAACGTTTCGTTAAAGCAACAACCAAAGCATGTCGGAAATTAGATGAATGATTCGTTTAGTTATACAATTAAATTACTTTGCTTTTTTGACGTTCAAATTTCTCACGAGCGTGTCTCGTGTAAAGCGCATTGACATTTCCATCGGTTACCAGGCTCGCATGAATATTCAAGCCGGGTGCAAGCTGCATCGAAGGAGAATGCATCTTTCTGATGCAATATGCAAACATAATACCGTCGTGCTCCGTCAGTGCTCTTCTTTCCGTGACGAGGTTCTACAGGGAATTCTGTAATCCTGTTTGGATTATTTTCTATATGATTCCTCAGTGACTGATCTCAGTATCTGATCATGTTCGACCATTTTTTCACGGAAATTTTTGCTGTTGTACGCTTATTTTCAATTTATTCCCGATGTCTGACCAGGCACTGGCTTATACCACTTGCTGGCCTTTTTATAATTACTTATAGGTGCTTTATTGAAAGAATTCGAAGATTTTGCTGGTAGTGAAGTGCGGATAAGAGGTAACTGGGATGAATCAGACCGTCGTTCGAGAAATCAAGTTAATCTGCGCCGACGATTTACGTTTTTCTATCGATTTTCATCGCCACTTCGTGCTCGCTTCAATCGGGGCTCGGCGACGCGGAAGAGACAAAGGATCAAAGGGGACATCTAGGTCATACCCATAATGGAAGCTTCCAATTATTCGTGGATCGTACCGTAATAAATCAATCTTCTGCGTGTTAAATTTTTCAAGTGGAACAGATAAAAAAATTCACCAACCCTGACTTTCATAAAAAGCTACTTCGAATAGGTAAAAAAAAAAGTCACATCTGTCGTGGCTTCCATAAAAAGTACCAGGTCATCCCATAAATACCGCGAGTACACTGTTCTATTCCAAAAGAGCGAAACAAAATTATACACAAAGGTTGCACATCGATCAATTTTCCTTTATTCTTCAGAAAGTTCACCATTCGTTGGACAATTTTTTGATCACTATTTTGACGCAGTGTCTTGTTAAAAAAAAAAATTACTTTTAAGTGCTACAAAAACTAACGAAAAGCAACAAAAACAGGCAAGAGACACTAGAATTAGGTAGAGAAACGACCAGAAAGCCGCGCAGAAACCACCGGAAGGTGACGAACGAGAAACAAGCTGATAACGACGCAGTCGATCGAGAACTTGAACCACGGGAAGAGGAAACGAGAGGCAGAGAGGCAGTATCGTCGGCGATGGTACCGTAGTGTTTCCTTTACCGCGTTACCAGTCCGGAATCGGGGCTCGTTACGATTCCCCAGGAGGGGCGAAGTTTTCCTCGTAATGGAGGACGAAGCGGAATTTACCCGTTTCTTTATTCATCGCTCGCAAATTGTTCGTTTCGGCTTGTCCCTCGGTCGGTTCGAGTCGTCTTCTCGAACGGAGAAAGAAAAGATACAGCCGGAGGAAGACCAACGACTCAATTAGTTCGTTACGCCGACCATGGACGATTTTATTCCGATCGAGGAAGAATTGTCTCCTCTCTGGTTCCTTCCGAATCCTCTCTAAATTTCAATATTGCTGGCGAAAGACACGATCGATAGAGGGAATATTCCTTTTATTTTACGGAGGTCAAAGGGTGTGGTATTAACGAATTTAGTTTTGGTAGAAAATGGAACGTTCTTTTTATATCTTTTGGATAGATTTTGTGACATTCAGATTATTTTGTTTCGCAGAAAAGGGACTTCGAGCTTTAAAAGAAATGTATTTTTTTCGCATCCAACTGAATCGACAAAAAATTGTATATTAAAATTATACGATTAGCGAGTAAGGATGGGTGAAGCGATTATTTTCTCTAAAGCGACAAAATAGGGTTGTTCTTGAAACAAAAGGGTCGATGATAGGGCGGAAAGAATTTTGGAGACCAATCGCTTCCAAGTGGACCGAATCGTCGGAGCTAAATTTGTCCATTAGAAGAGATTGGTTTCGATAAAGCAAACGGGACAGACGGAGTGTCACGATTTCCCGGCAACTTCTGGTGTCGGAGCCTCTTTTCCTCGTCCGGTCGTGCGGACGAGCGAGGCTAGTTATCGATAGACACGTGTATCGCGGCTCGTTTCGGGAAAGGATGCTGGTCGCGTACTTTAAGAAGAAACTGATTCTTCTTTCCACCCTCCATTGACTCGTAAACATGCTCCCACCCGTTTCTTCCTTCACCCCTTTCACGAGCGAACACGTTCCATTCTCTCTTCTCGAATCATTCGTCACGATCTTTTCCTATCGGCGGAACGTTTCTAAAAATTCGTTCGACGAAGTACCAGGACGAAGACGAGAGACCAGTAGACGGCCCTACGTGACGCTTTTTCGGAAACCCTCGTTCGCAAACAATTGGATGGAAATCAAAGCTTGGTTGGCCCGGTGCTTCGGAGAGAAGAGGAAAGAACAGTGCTACGTGACAATTTTTTAAACGCCCCCCATGGAACGGCTCTGAGAGAATAAACAACTCACGAAAGGGAGAATTCCATGAATTGTAAACTCTCCGCGACTTCGTTCGCGTTTCCTATGCCAGTCAAGTCCATTCATCATCTCCCGTATGAATTCCACAGGCGATCGTTGGCCGTGCTCCCGCCGTACACACTCGTAAACCCTCCATAGAGGTATAAACATTTTCAAAATGGTAAATCGCAGCTCTCGTTCGCGGGGGTGGCTTGCACTGGTAAGAAGTTTCGATACAGGCTAGTCATCTTAAGTCTTATTTATTACACGCTACGATCGCGTACTCGACACTCGATTTGGAGGGATGACTGGTTTTCTAGCTGCAACCCCGTACGAATCACCCTCTTCGTCACTTGATCGTGATTTGTTGCCATTGGTTTTGCATGCACTTGCATGCACTTGCAACGTGCAGGAGAAATTGCAGTCGGTCTTGGCGTTAGAACGATAACGGATCGTGAAGAAACGCGAATAAATTCATGTGTGCGTTTTTACGCTCCCATATGAGGCGCGAACCGAGAGTGGGTATGTCAATATTGTGCCGTGACTTGTATGAATTGAGAGGTGGATCTAGATTCGCTAGGATTCTTGCGGAGAATGAATTTTTAATTACCTTCAAGATGGAAATTTGAATTTTTTGTCGAGAGGGTTGCGATTCAAGCACTGGGTGTATTTTAGGGTTTATTTTGTGAAATAATGTTCGAGTTTAAGGATAAGGATGAAATTTGGAACGTAGAAGAACGGATTTTGAACTCTGGCTAATTCGATGACAAGCGAGAGTGTTATTCATTATGCTAATGAGAATCCGATGGTATGCTTCGTGTCCTAGGTATTTATAGCGTACCAATTTTATGTTTCCATAATTGATTGACTTTGTACGATAATTTACATTAAATTTATTAATTGTTAAATTCTGTTTTGCGAAGATAGAATCCATTGCTGCGCAACGATAACAAAAATAATAGTTACTCCATGCTATCTTTCAGTTTTTTCCAGCATCTAAAAATACTACAAATATTACCTCTGCGAAATTCATCGCTTTGGTCAATTGAGGAAAAGAAAAAGAAAAAACAGAACGCGAAACGAGGTCCAATTAAAGCTCTAGCAAGTTCCTCGCTAATTATCAACATAACAAAGCAAACCAAGCTGTTTCTTTTTCTTCCCATTAAATCGGGTACGCGCACAGTCGATTTTAATAAAAGCTACCCTCTGAATTAAGGATCGACGATTCCCTGCTCGCAATCTTCGCTGTTCGCTCGCTCGTTTGTTTACCGTCTCGCGTTTTGCGGATGCCTTCGGTGTTCCACGATTCCAATTCGACCAGACGTCGACGAGAAGTGTTCAGCAAAGCTGGCGTTCGTTTCTATTTGTTCCGTCGACTCGTGAGAGCGTAGTCGTGAAACGGGAACCCGTTTAAACCGGAACCTTTTCGACGTTCCCGTCGCGTTTTATCAGAAACTCCTCCCTGTTCGGTTCCTCCTGTTTCATTTCGTCCAGGTAGATTTAAAAAATATCCTCAGAAAGAAGAAAACAAAAATAGACGGGAAAAGTGGTGCTCGGATCATCGAAGCGTTCTAATCGTTTCGAATCGAACGAATATTTTGTTGACGGCCCTCGAAACGCTTTTGTGCTGCCTCCAGATTGCTGATCATCGACTAATCGATACGGAATAATTAGTTTTTCCACTGGCACGCGTTATATTCTGTTTCGATAACGCGGCCAATCGTGCGTTTTGAAATTTTTCCACACAAACTAACGGCTGTTTGCGTGGCCTTCGATTAAAACGCATCGCAGTTAGTAATCAATTAACGGGGTTAATTAATCCTACAACTATCGAAATGATTAAAATCAACGGTTTCTAATTTCCCCAAACAATTCTATTTTACAACGTTTATTTTGGAAAATTTTCTATCGTTTCTTTTTTTTNGAATTGTTCTTTATTAAATTAAAAAATGCACTTTACTATAAGTTTCATGTAAGTTATAAAACATAGTTTCTAACCGAGTTAAGGAAGTTATACAAGAAATACGAATTGCAAGTCGGACTTTGGCGTACTTCGGTTTTACTTCATTTCTTCGGTAGTTGTAGCATTAAAGTAAATTATTCATTCATTATTTAGCGTGTTTCCTAAGCTGATTCGTTACATAATGTTTGCTACCATGAAACGGTAGAACTACCCCGTGTCCTGTTTATGGCCTTCGTTTCTCAAGCTGTTGAATCTATGCGAAATTTTGCGTATCGTTGTGTGTAGTTGTTCACCGGTGCTAAATAGTTGCTGGTAGTTTTCGTTAAATGATAATATGTGGTTGTGGAATTATTATGTGTTGCTTCATTACAGAGAATGTTGTATTAACTCGAGGTTATTAAGCGAGAGTTTATGAATCCCCATGACATTAGAATGGTTCTATCGTAGAGAATTTGCTGCTCGAAGAAGCTTTTTGTGTTATCGTTGAAAAAGAAAATTTTATTCCTCTTTGTTGTTAGAATTGTGGAGTATCTTGAATCATGAATGACGTTTTCCAAAGAAGATAAGTATCAGAGGTATCGCGCAATAACGTATGACGCACGCGAGAAAACGAATGCGCGTCGATAAGGGAATAAGAAACGAGAAGCTGTGGGCCAAGTAGTATAGGAACGTATGTGGTCAGACGCGCCGCGCGACTAGTAAAGTAGAGGCTACGTTATTCTGTACTTTTTCTCGCTATTGTAGTTCTTTCGCTGTAATAGTAAACTATTAATAAAGAGCATAGGAGAAAAATATGACGTCATCTTTTCCATTTTTCTTACAGGATAACAATTGTGGTAAAACACCGAGTTAAGCCTCGATCAGCAAAGAACCAGTCTTGATTGCCACTCAATTACTAGTTCGATTAGTTGGATAGAAGCAGGCATAAATTTCTCGTGCTCATGAAACACGAATTACCGCGACGTGATCATTAGAAACCAATCGTGGAACATGAATCCCTTGACTGATTAGTCTATCAATTTAAATCTTTCGCTATGATCTCCGCTGCTATCAATCCAACACTCATGGAAACCGGAAAAAATTCCAAATCATGGAATCATTCCATCACCATCGACAAACAGGGTTAAAAATTTTTTGTGGCACTTCAAAAAAAAAAAAAAAAAAAGATAAGAAAAATGATTAACTTCCAGGAAAAACTCACATTTCACGGACGCAAGAAAATAAACGACCGCCAGTTTGAAATTCTGCTCGACCTAAATGTTCATGCGAAAATTCAGAGAAGCTGGTCGAACGGCGGAACGTCGATCGCTCGAATTCGATTGAATCCATCCGCGGGAGGAGAAGCTGGCCCGGAGCCGATTATTGCGAACGAGCACGGCCGTTTCACGGCACCCTCTGCGGTTTTCATATTAATTCTCTTTTTCCAGTTCGGAGAAAATGCTTTTTTTTCCCTCTTGCCTCACTGGTCCGTACAAAGGGAAGGGGAACTCAACGATAATTCGAGCAGAACGATCGTGTACGACGCGAATCTAACGGGCGTTTTCGATTTTTGTGTCATGCGTTCTTCCGCTCTTCGTTTTTGCACGATTTCATCTCGGTGTGGTTCGGTGAATTTTTGTTAATTCGAGTGGATTATAGATTTCGTGGGATTTTATGCGTGAACGTATGCAATTCTTTGGTTTAGTTTAATATTTTAACTTGAATTTGTGACGACTCTTCTACACTTCGCCACCAGAGAAATCCCGGCAAGTCCTTGGGAACCATTCGTGCATAGACCGATCCCAATCCTAACTTCGCTACCCCCTGTTAGGATGCCCTTACCGATGAGTCCGATGAGTTCAACAACCACGTCATGAGTCATAAATTAATTTTGAACGTAGCTTTCGTGAACTTAAAAATACTTCCGAACGAAAGGATGACAAA
>SMSQ01021672.1:27153-62577 GCA_019453375.1 Ctenoplectra terminalis | reverse complement strand
CCGGCAAGTCCTTGGGAACCATTCGTGCATAGACCGATCCCAATCCTAACTTCGCTACCCCCTGTTAGGATGCCCTTACCGATGAGTCCGATGAGTTCAACAACCACGTCATGAGTCATAAATTAATTTTGAACGTAGCTTTCGTGAACTTAAAAATACTTCCGAACGAAAGGATGACAAAGGAAAAAGGAAATACTAGGATTGACTTAGAACTTCCATCTACCATTACTTTCACAGAGATGTAAGAAGGTCTGAAATATCGAGTCGCGATTGAATCGTAGGCAACATACGTTCTTATACACGCGTGATCCATATTCAAGCAAAGGATGGATCAAACGCGAGAAAGGAGCTCGAGAATGCATGCAAATCTTGTTCTAAAAGAAAAAGGAAGCTTCCAGAAGAAGGGAAAAATAAGAAAAAGAACGAAGGTGAAACCGTAAAGGATCTCCGAGGAAGAAGGGAATTTAAAGAGAGGCGGTTCCAGCTGTAATTTCTTAAACGACTCGCATATTGGCACTCTCGTAGTCGAGCAATCTTTTTGGCGAATGTTTCAACAAGAATTCGAGAGAGAAGATGGTTTGAAAATGGATGTTTTCAGCGCAGGAAAGAACCACCAGAGATTTCCTACGGAGATTTTTTGTTTAAACACACTCTCGTCTATGGGGACATTCCTTCTTTACACGGTTTTTAATTTCATTCGCGAGGTACGTTTCAGAATGGCATCTCGCAAAGAACGAGTAGTCGCCGGCTGAAGGTTATTTTTTCAACGCATCAACGACGTATTATCGCGATGAGTTTTCACGCGTTTGAGAGGTTTAGCTCTTTGAACTCTAGAAAACGGGGAAATTCTAACGGAGAAATGAGTAATATTCTTTTAGGACGTCGCGGATAACGTTCTCCGATGTTCCTTCAAGGCGCTGACGCTATCCTGTTAGCGCAAAATGTCGTTTGAACTTCTAGAATTTTAAAATTATAATCGGAATGAGATAGAACCAAAGAATATTCTCGGAATTTATTTTTTAAATCCTTTTTAGAACGTACAGAGTAATACATGTAATTGAAGTGACGATTACGATCGGTGAACTTACGAACCTTACCTTCGCAATTCCTCTTAATCAAACTATTCCGAATTTAATGCAACTTTTTTCCGAACTTAATCTAAATTTACCACCCGTACGTAATCCAAATTTTTTCCAAACCTAATTCAAACCTATTCCAAGCTTAAACTAAATTTTTTCTAAACTTAATCTACCTTCTAACCTAATATAAACCTACACTGAACCTAATCCAATCCCCAAACACACCCTTATTTTTATAACAATTCCTTTCAAGTCAAATAAACCTAACATATCAGCAATCGAACTTTAACCTAGAACACTCACACAAACCCCGGAAGGAAGAAAGAAGTTGTTCTTTGGCGAGAACAACAAAGAAGAGGAGAAAGAAGAAACTCTGAACAATTTAACGCCGACGTTTAATCGAGTCTCTCGCTTTCGTCGATGAAATTATTCTCCGTGGACACCAGCGACGAAGAAAGATAAAGGGAACCGTGTGTGCGGTTATTTTCTGGCTCTGTGAACCGCAAAAAAGTCGTGGACCGTCGACCCGCGAGCTGGACGACACGCGGCCTGGTCACGCTCGGTTGAGCGGAACCGAAACCGGAACCTATTTGGAGAATTACATCCGGAAGCGTTTCTCGTCTACCCTGCTGTCCCTCCGACATATTTATGTGCCGGTCTCTCCTTTGGAATCCTTCGTTTCTTAGTGTCATTCGTCTTTCTTAGTTTTCTTTTTCGTTTTGGTAATCGATGGAGAAAGAGCGGTGTTTCGTTTCTTGGTTTGTCGAGCTAAGGGTTGCTTCTGGAGCATGCGGTGGATTAATGTAGAGTAGTTTGCTTTCAGTTTTGCTCGGAGGATATTTAAACAGGTTCTCGAGTTATTCTATTATTTTTTCGAATTGAATATTTTTAAATTAAATATTTAAGAGGATTCGGA
This sequence comes from Ctenoplectra terminalis, assembly GCA_019453375.1. Taxonomy (NCBI): domain Eukaryota; kingdom Metazoa; phylum Arthropoda; class Insecta; order Hymenoptera; family Apidae; genus Ctenoplectra; species Ctenoplectra terminalis. The sequence goes on along the minus strand of SMSQ01021672.1, from coordinate 60,582 downwards.
AATTATTTCAATTTTTGAATACAATTTATCGGCGCGTATAACTATTTATAAAGACTAATCAAGTTTTTGAGTTCCTAAAAATATTTCTTATTCAGGCACCATTTCCATTCCCAAATCGATAGATACAAAATCACAAAAATTCAAACCAAATAAAAAATGAATTTACTTATTTTGTAACGTGTGTGTAATGGAAAAGCACCGAATATTTACTTTATTTGTTCTCCGATATCTTTCCAAGTGAAACAACAACCTAACCGGTAATATCAATACTCCTCGACCAAACCCTTTTTCATTTCCCCTCAAGGAATCCCATGTAATCTGCCAAGAAACCAAAATTATTTCCCCTATAACACGAAGATAGAAAGAAGAACAAAAAAAAAAAAAAATCAGAAAATAAAGAGAAAAGTCAGGTAAACCACTGGTCGTATCGCAGTTAAGAAATCGGCAACAATTCCTCCGTTAAAAATCGCGGCAGATTTGATCCCGCTCTCAATTTTCCGCGTCTATCCCGCGGCGGTACAATAGGAGACGCGCGACGACAGCCGCCCGCAGAATGTTTACAATAATCTGAACGGAGAATCTGCGGAGTTATCTATAGAAATACAAGCGGGCACCGCGGGCCGAGAGGAGGATGGGTGGCGCGTGGATTGTTGGCTGGCTCCATTTTCTATTGTTCCGTCCGGGAACACGCTGAGATCGCGCGTTTCTTACATTGATGCCGGAGCTTTTATAACGGTTGCACCCAGCGCGAGCGCGACGAAGAAAGGCCGACGATAAAAGAGCCGTTAAGCCTTCGGGAGGAAGAGAAACAATGGGAGGGCGAAGGAGGATGAGAGGGAACCGGCGACCAGGGAAGATTGAGAGGGAACAACGGACCTGGGAGGAAAGTTCGGTTCACTTGGGTCCTTCTGTAGAATGGCGCGTGAAAAAAACTTGTTGCTGTTGGTTCACAAGTTGGGGAAAATGGGTATTCGGTATGACGATTGGTTAAATCAAATTTGCGATAAAATTGATAATGGGAGAAGCTGTTGCTTCGACGAATAAAGGGTTGGAACGGGAAAAATATTGTGAAACGAGGCCTAATTTGGATGCTACTGCTGGAAGGAGACATTGAAGATGTAATTGTGTTAGAATTTATAATTATTTTGGTTTATCGGGGATACGGTTGATTAAGTAAAATTGCCTTATGTTTGGGAAAATTGTGGATTTCGTATACAAAGGATAAAAGTTGAGAAAAATATTGTAAAATGAAGGGTAGCTTTGCGATTGTATTTCTAATTGATTGATACGTTTAATAAGCGAGGAACGAAAATTCGAGATAATATTACGAAACGTGGGGTAGTTTAAATATTCTTCGAGATCCGTCGAAAATGAATTAAGTTTGTTCGAAATAAGTGGCGAGTAGAATAACCTTCAATGAAACCAGGATGAGAAGAAACTTGGTGGAGGGAATGGGGAATAATTTCAACGAGAGATGAAGAATATTCCTCGGCTACAATAGTATAGTCTCAGGTGAAACGTTGTAAGAGAAATACTTGAAACGAGATGGAATTAGTACGAAGACTGAGATGACTTGGTGGTTCGAGGTGTCTGCTTTCCATGGCAAAGGTCTTAGGTTCGAGTCTCGCAACAACCAAAGACTTTTCACGGATAAATTAATCCATGGAACGACTAATTGGGGCTTTGTTGCCAAGAATTAACTCGATCGAATTTCAGAGTTCAAAATCAGGAGTAAAATAAATTCTGAAGTATCAACCAGAAGAAGAATAATTCAGAATAATAAAACTCAACAACACTGAGAATGAAAAGCAACTACGAAAAAAAAAAAATAAATAAATAAATAAAAGAAAGATTAAATGAATGAAAAATATCTGAGAATGATTCACGTGTCACGAAGCAAACTAAGTTAACGTTGACAAGATCAAAAAACTTTCACAAGATAACCGTGCTTTTAGAAGGATCGCTGGACGTCTGGTGATAACGAAGCTGTTAAGTCTTCGAATAAGAGAACGACATCGGTGATAAAAACGAATACAGCGACGTACCATAAGTAGATCGAGTAAGAGAAACACGAATCGAAAAGGGTAAAGGATACAAAGATCGTAAGAAAGTGAAGGGGGCGAGAAAGAGAGAAAAGGCTCACCTTAGAGTCGAAAGTTTTTCAGGGAGCTACGAGGCGTCTGGCCATTACCGGGGATCACATACTTCTTTCACTGCATTCTTCTCCTATTTCTCCTCGGATAGGGTGGAACCAGCGCCATTGCAAGAAAACCAACCCTTTCTCACGAAATTTTCGCCAGCGTTCACAGCGTATTTAAATTTTCAAATCTATCCATCTTCGAACTGATCGCGCAACATAAATTATCGAAAATTTTCACGTATTTGAATCTTCGTTTGGATGGAAGAAATAAATTTTTTGGAGCTGTCCGCGTTAAACGGTGGTAGAATAGAAGGCTGCACCTTCCTTTGTCGATGAACCACTACCTTGCACTTTTAGACGATGTAATTTCGCAACCATTCCCAGCAGTACTGGATTTTCTCGAGATTCAAGGGAAAAGGACAGATCTCGCTAAATGTTCTTCGGTGTGTTTAGGGGCGGTCGCGTAAGCCACGGACTGGAAAATGTAAGCGGATCATTGTGAATTTGTTGAAACGCTGGAAAGTTGCGTGGTACATAATGTAGCCGTTTTTCTTCTTAAGCGGATTATTTTAATTGAGTAGAAAAGATAAAGGGGTAGGTTTTACTCCGCCGATCCATCTTTAAAATCCTTCCTCGGCTTCCTCTTCAGTTACCACCATTTCGCACTATTGTCTTCGCGCGGTACTTCATATTTTTTTTAATTTTAAACGAGTAATTCCCTTTTCTCAAAACCAACCCCTAGCATTAAGCACGGATTACTCTTTCGTCGATTATCTTCTCATGGTACCGCACAAATCTGATCCTTCGACTTCTCAAAATTCCTTGAAACAGGAACCATCTTCCTCGAAAAATAATATCTCCTGTTCAACGCTCAATTGATAATATCCGAAGAGCTATAAGAACGACATGGATAAGAAGATCCTCACTCTAGAGCACTCGAGTTTCTCCCAGGGGTTATCTCTGGCAAAACGTTACGGGGCGGCGGAGGGTGCGGTCAGAGGTATCCAGTTTCCAGTTCGCAATAACAAATGTTATCACCGCTCGGCACGAGGGTGCAGAGCTGCAGAAGAAACCAGCTGTTTCGTACCATGACGATAAATAGGGCGATTCCTTTCGGGCCGCGGAATTTATTCGGGATCGCAGTGGCAGCTACCATTCTTAACAAAATAATGCTCCTAGGCCAGGGCAACAAATTCTCGAGGGTGAAGCAGATTCAAGGATGATACGTGGTGAGCCGATGTCGCGAGAGAAACTAAGAAAGGGTGGGAGGTAGCAGCCTCCCAGGCAGCAGGGTTTACATTTAAAAGTATAATTTTAAAATGGCGTCGGAGAACACACGAAGTGGCTCATAAGCATAATTTATGCGCTCGTTTCACCCTGCTCCGTTCCTTACCATCCTTCTTTCTCTTACTCTTTTCCACGGCCAAGTGTCTCTCTGTTTCTCCGAGACACTTTTAATAAAGGATCTCCCCGCGAGGACGTGCCTGGTGGGAGGGTGAGTTTTTTTGTTTTCCGTGGGACCCTGACAGCCGGCGGTCTCTTAGCTTCTCTTCGAATTCGTTAACCCTGCGACTTTCACCCCCTTTTCCCTCCAACGAACTCTTCCCTTTAGAAAGATCGATTCTCCGAGGTGGATCCAGTACTTTGGAAACTCGAATCGTCCTCGTCTTATCTGAATCCGGAGAATTCGGCCGTTGCTCGCCGGAAAGGAGTTAAACGAGCCTTCTAACTGGAAAGTACGAGGGACGGGAAGTAATTCGAGAGAGGGTAAACGATTGATACGATCGAATTAATCGGCGCCACGGTTACATCGGGCCGTGCAATCAATTTCCGCTTAGTTAACCACCCCCTACCATCGTTCCTTCGTCCCTACAGGTATCCACCGACGGGAAAGTTTACAAACAGGAACGATTCCCTTGCGAATAAGAACGAATAAGAGCGAACGAGAACAAATGAGAGTAACAGGGAAACAAGGAAAAGGTAAACGTAAATAATCAGCAGAGAGAACGCTCCAAGATACCTCATGCGAAATTGCGAGGCCAAATTACGAAATTTTTATCTCTCCATCCTCTTTACCTATGAAACAACGCATCGTTTAATTAGTACCTAATTGTTAAAATACACGCGTGTTGGCGTTCGACAGCCGGAACATGTCTGAACGACAGAGTCGAATAAACAGGGGTGGAAAAGGGAGAGGACCATTCGTGTGGAAACGAATGGGAGAGAGAGTTAGTTAATTATTCACGGCCAATTTTCCAACGCTTTGACGCGGCTCGCCGCATTGACACACAGAAGCTCCCCCGCAGCCAGATTTCGCAACTTCGGAAATTAACTCGCATACTCGACGAAGAAGCGTGCACCCTCCGGTGCTGAGCGTTTTGGAAACCGTGGTCCGGTGAGGTGGGGTATCGGAGAATCGTTCTGTGTCCCTCTTTGGCGATGAACGAACGTTTCTCATTTAGAAGTTCACGGAGAATGCTTTGACGAAGATGCCAGCGAGATTAAGGATCGGAGAATTTGGGATTGGGGAATCGTGGGAGGCAAAACGACTTGTTTAAGAGGCAACGTGAAATTTCTGATGCTAGGTTATTGATTTTGATTTTCCTAGTCTATCGGTTGAAGCTTGGATGGTAAACTTGTTCGGCGATGTTCGAGAAATTAGTTAACTGTAAAGTTGTGTTTCGATTATTTGCTTCATTAGAAGTTTGAAACGAATATTATTTGCCACTTAGAACATTTTGGAGAGCTTTGGTATTATGAAATTCTATCTAGGATCATCTTCTTCCGATTTTCCAATAAATATAGCGAATATTTCTCACATTGCGTAAATATTTACACAAGCAAAACAATCGGAGAACACAGTTTTCGCGCGAAATTCAAGTCTGAAGGGACCCAGAGCGGTGTCCGAAAGCGTCCTGGTCTTTTTGAAGCTCGAAAATTGAAAACAGTCCGGGCACGAGTAGTTCGCTCGCGCGAACGCCTCTTGGCGAATAGTTTTTTCGGGAAAAATAATATCATGTCGTGGCGTTAATAATTCCCCATTTAATTTCGGGAATCAGACCGTGACGAACGTCGCGGAGGCGCACGCGGATGGAAACGTTCAGTTACACTCTAACGTGTTTATTATATGACTCCTCGTATCCCTTTTTCCTTTGCCACAGTCGCCGACAACGAAGAAACGTAATTATTTCTAACCCCTTAAGAAACTACGAAGCCGTATAGTTTAAACAAGCGAATGGTAGGAAGAATTCTATGAAAGAAAAATTAAAAAGAACTTTCTATTAAAAAATTCGATGAAAAGAATCCTAAAAACTTCGAGTCCCGAGTTTCACCGATTAATCCCCGAACGAAGAAGCGAGTTGGTAAGAAATTTTGTTTGAGCCTGCAATTTCTTTCCATCACGCTTTTCAACGGTATCGCACCGATCGAATCGCTTTTGCCAAGCGTTGTTCGCCGTTTAACACAACCCCTGCAACCCTCATTTCCAGGCCGTTCGTCTACTGGTTCATCCCTGTCCCCATTGCCGCGGCTAACGCTCCGCTAACTCGAAGTAATGGGCCGGCGGCGTGTTAATCGCGCTGCGCGTAAGTTAATTAGTCGAAACTCGTAATCGGGCCGCTATGTCGGCTGGGATAAAAAGGGACGACCTGGGAAAATCGTGGTTGTTTCACTGTTATGATTCTGGAGGTGAATTTAGATTAGTCGAAAGTCTGTTTGGATCATCGCGCACGTCAGGCAAAGATGCTGTAGTTAAAGGGTTGCAAAATGGTGCGTTATACACTTTCGGGTGGTTTGGACAATTTTGCTTTTTATTTAACTCCGATTTGAGGATCGAAATTAATTCTATTAGATCGTCTGTCGATAATATACCACGTATATCGCACACTATTCCGTGCAGGAATACAATTACGAATAGGAAGATCAAGCATTGACCTATACTACTTCCAAACAAAATTCTAAAATTTATTTCTAAAGTCATCGAGTAATTATTCTAGCAGTTAACCCATTTACACCGTCGATCGATCACCCCTTAAATTCCACAACAAAAGTCCCTGCCACCACCACGGAAACCGAGAATTAAACTAATCGAAGACCCGCACCCTACCATCGCCTCTTTTATTTCACCATTTTTCCACCCAATTCCGCCAGCTTCCAGGTTCTTGCCGTTTTACCAGCACGCCACCCTTCATATTTTCTCCGTCGTCTTAGCGGAGCCTGTTTTTTCGCGGGTACCACTTTCTTCCCTGAATCCACCGGCGTCGTGTTCTCTTCACGTCCACCCTTTTTTCTCACCGTCACCGGGGAAAGGTTCTAATTAATCAGCGGCCTTTCGTCGCCTCGTTCGTCGAGCAAATTTACCGGAGTGGCTAGCGGAAAAGTCGAAGGTGTGAAAAAAGAAAAAAAAAAAAAATCGCACGGGGGTGAAAAGTTTCTCAGGGGAATGCACTCAGTGTTTGATTCTTTCGTGGGGAATTGAGAACAGGTTCGGTTTAGGTTTTGGCCTGATTTTTGGCGAGTTCCGATTAGATTCGTCGATCGACTATGTAAATCGTATCACGCCGAATATTCGAGGCCCCTGTCTAATTGTTCCGGGAGAAACTGTATAAATTGTAATTGGCCGAGTCGGTTCGAGAGACGCTCCAGTTTCTGACGAATTGCTACCCTTCGTTGCAACGCGATCTTCCGGGATACGTGTGGGAACGAATGATAATGTTATTGTGGAGATTTTTAATGAGGCTTAAAAATAAGGGATTGGAGAAAATTATGTATTATATTATACCTTGCGTATCTTAAGTGTAAATAAAAATTTCTACCAACAAGTAATCTGAACAAAATTAACTGTATATTGAAATACAGAAAAACAAATTCTCAGCTTCACTACCTCTGTAATTACCACTCTTTATACACCTAACATTTAAAACATCCCTCTATCGATATCATCTTAAATTCAGTTCCAGGAACGCACCTCCATAGAATTTCTCTCTTTTCCTCATAAATATTAAACCTACGTCTAATTTACTTTTCATCAAAGTTGATTAATTCCAGCACAGCTTTCAACTCCACGGTTTAGCTCCACGGTTAATAGGAACCGCGATAAATATCATAAAATTTTAATCAGAAATCAAACGATCGCTTTAATCCGAATACTTCAATCCGAACCTTCGCGTCGATCGTTGACGTTTTCTCTCAACATTACCGTCACGTAATCGAGTCGATCTTCTCCGCCATGACGATCTCCGAGTCCCGACGTCGATGTTATGAATTTTTACCGACTCGAGCCTCCCAGTCGCGTTAACGCGATCGAAAAACCGACATCCCACCGTGTACAGGAAACAGGTGGTTCCACCCTGTCGATCTCGTTTAACGAGTACCGACGAATTCGCGAGAAATACGTTTCGAATCGCTTCGAACGCAACTGGGTCAAACTGTGTTCCCTATCAGTTCTCGAATGCTGCTCATAAATTTTTCAGTGGACCACGTCGCGGAACTTCATTCATTTTACTGGCAGCTCAGAAAGCGGTATCGTTCTTCGAGTTTCTGTTCGAAGGGAATTCTTCCAGTGATCGATGGGTGTCTTGAAGAAAATATTTGAAGCATCGAAATTATTCGTGGAATATAGTTGTTGGGAGTGGATTCGGTTGAGAAACGGGTAATTGTAATATTCCGTAGAATAATAGAAAGAGATTCTTATGAAATGGTCGTAGTCTTGGTAGAAATCTCATTCGATCGATCTGAGATTATTTTTCGCGGAGAAACGATTTTCTTTTTATAACAAATACATCTGTTCCGTCCAAAAGATGTTTTAAGAATCAAAATAGTTCGCGAAATAGGGTGGATAGCGTGGTTTTGATCGAAGAACAGGTGGCTCGAATGTTCCGTCTTATAATCGATGAACTTCATCGAGAAATAATTTTAGGCGTAGTATAAATCTCGTTAGATCCATCAGAGTTTGTTGTTTGAGTGGCAAGTATGCTCCTCGATCATCGAGAGAATGAATCTTGCGTCGAATCGATGTCTGTTGCTCGTTCCGACGAATTTCTGGATCCGTGAATCCTTTGGTGAAACTAGGTGGCACGGCTGGTGGAATGGAATGGTACTTTACGGTGAAGGGATTGCGGAAACAATAGGCAGGGAACAAAGGCGACAAAGTTTCGCTCGGTGGACTTTATTAAATGAACGATAATGAGTCGTCCGCGAGCATTTAGTTAATTAGTCGTAACATCGAGCAGATCTTGTCTCTCGATCTTGGTAACTGAGCCTTCGGATCGAGGTTTAAGCTTGTCTTCTCTCGCTAGATCGAGCGTACAATCGGTTACAATCGGACTAGTCTGTGTTGCGCTAATTAACACCAAGGGTGTTGCAATTATCTCCATAGATAATTGGCAATCAAATAATTCAAATTAACCATTTTCGACCTGAATTCTAAAGCGAAACAAATATTTGGCATGAAATTGAAACAAGAGAAACGCACGTTGACAAATCTATTATATTTTTCCCAAAATTAAAAAATTGATTCGATAATGGAATACACGATTGGAGTGACACGGTTGAAATATTTAATTTGAAAATATAAATGGAACAAAGAATGGTGAAAATTTAATTACAAATTGAATTGTAAAAGTTAGAGGAGGAACGCGAGTATCAATCATGATACTGTTTCTAAACAATTAAAACAATATTCGTTTCATATATAAACGACACGCGTTAGCAGACGCGACAGCTACTTTCCGGAATTACGTCAAACTCCCGGTTGCAGACACTTCACTTAAACCAAGTCGATTAATCACTTCGTTGTCGGCCACAATCGCATCGCGGTGAATTAATTTTAAATCCCGCGCTTTCCACAGAGGAATTCGCGCGGTTTTCCCGCAAAACTTTCTTCCCTGGGGGCCGTGTAATGATTTAAAATAGCTGCCGCCAGTGGCCGTGTATTTTCCTCCCATCCTTTCCGCTGCATTTTTTTTTTTTATTCTACCTCTTTTAGTCTTTTTTTTTTTTTTTCTTTGGCCAGTAAAATTTATGTTCTGCACACTGTGCAACGCGCCGGTTCGTTAGACAAAGTTTAACCGGCGGATGGCGATAAGATATTTGCTTGTGAGCGAGTGTGTGCGTGGGTGTGTGTATGTGTCCGTCCACGCCGCCGATTTTCAATTAACGACTAACGAGCCGGCAACTAGACTCTTCTGGCGATGAAAACGCGCGTGTAGAAGGATTTACCGACGATAGAACCCGAGTTTTATGTTGTGTTCTTGTTGTCTTAGAAGTATCAGTGCAATAAAGCTGAAATTAGAAATTTATTCATTTGCTAAGGAGTGTTAAATTATTCCGGTAACTGTTCCATTGATTCGGAACGAATGCTCTAAGTGATAACAGAAATTTACCTAATTTTAATATACCCTAATACCGAGAGGACTCATTGTCTTAATCAATTAACTATTATTTCAACGAATTAACTTAACGCCTTAAAAAATTAAGACATCATTTGCTAAAATCGTACATAGACGTTTTCTATGGTACAAAATTATTTTTATTCGGTACATGTGTTGCACTGATATTTCTTTGGGATCGAACAGCATTACAGAGAAACGGTTAAATTGTAACATAAAGTTCTGAACCATTTCCTGAATTTTTTTTAATTCCTGCAATATATAACAATGGAAAGTTTCTCCCCAAAACGCCTACATTTTTTCTCTCGAAAGAATAGGTTAAATGTTAAGTAACGATCTTCGAAAGCTTTACGGTAAGATACTTATCACCCTGCCCCAGTTTCTAGATTCTTATCACTTTCCAAAACTCTCCATCAATTTCAGCATATTAAATCACCGCGACGCGACATTATCGCAAAAAGCGGTCCATTAAACGCGTTACCTCAACTTCCTGACACTTTTTGATCCAATTCACGAGCTCGAAACACTTGCGCCGCTAATGCGATAAACTTTCCCGATTCTAACATAATCGAAGAACAACCTATTCATGAGTTCGTTAAAAAAAGAACGATTCACTGCAAGATTTTTACGCGGCAAATCATGAAACACGTTCGACAGGGTAAAAGGTTCCTCGAAACGTGGCGACCCTGTTCACGTATTTATAGCCACAGTATTCCAGGGTTAAATCCTGGATTCCCGAATTTCGGAACGCGTATCAAACATTTATCGACGATTTCAGGACGATTGTGGTGAATTTACAGGATTGTAATAAAAGGAAACATACGGTAGTCGTTATTTAGGATGAAAGTTTCACTATCTTTTTTTTCTCTTTTTTTAACACAACCGAGGCTGTGTCGCATTTGCATAATTTCCTGTGGTCTCTCGACGATTATTCTGCGTGTATTAAGTCAATTTAATTAAGTCTCATCCTCCGGGGATAGAATTATATCAGGGGATAACGGCTTGTATAAATTTACTCAATAATCGAGTGCAGTTGGGTAACTAATCTGTTTTAAGGACGCTAACGATAGTACAGGTGATCATTTTCGAACGTCATGGTGGAAACACCGTTTTACTTATTGCGAGAAATTTGATATCGAAGTATACTTATTTGTGCCAAAGAAATTAAAACTGTAGGCGTTCGTAAAAGTACACAATGCAAGGGAAATAAGCCTTTGTTTATATTCTTTTGTAGAAAATTAAGGAAAATTTTAACCTCTTCGATAGCTATAGTATTAAGTATACGATACATAATACATATACATAAAAAAAGAAAATAATTTTGAAAGTACGCCGTATATTTTCTTTCCCAACTACGAAATCCCATAAAACAGAGGACACTGCGCCATTTCAATCGGCGAGTTCCTCGAGTACCCAGTTCGAAAGGGAAAACTAGAGTCGATTTACGGGTACCCGATTGTCCGTTCAACATTTCGCCTGGAAAATTGCTCCAGGAAGGAATCCATTCACTCGCTGGCTTATTTGTCCGCGAAAGAGACACGAACCACCAGAGGCTGGCCCATTAAAATCCGAATGGAAAGCTCGATAGGAAAACACTTATCGTCCACTCGATGACAAGACGCTCGACCGGAAGTGGAGGCAACGGAAGACGTTTCGTCGTCGGTCCTTTCAAACCCCGGTGGGCGTATTTCGGACCACCGCTCGTTATATTTTATTTGACGCCCGAGAAACGGGGACGCCGCGGCTTCTCGGGTTCCCGAAGGAGCGAGAGGGACTCGATTCTTAGCGATTCAATCAGCTCGGCCAATCGAGCCCGACAATCGAGTAATCCGGATCCCGGTTGCACCGCTCAGCGTTTATTCCCGTTTCGGGAAGGTGCGGGTCGATTAAGAAGCAACCGTACTGTCGCGTCGTTGAACGTCGCTCGAGGTAAAAAGGTCCTTAATTGAGTAATGGAATCTTCGCGATGGAATAAAGGAAAGGATTTTTGTGTCAGTAGTTCGAGTTTTGCATCTTTTGGGCTTGGAAAGTGGTCTTTGATTTTTAGAATTAAAATCTGAATCGTTATTTAAATTCGTGGATAATATTTTTAAAAGTACGATGGAACTGATTGTTGCTCTTTGACAAAAATTTCGAAAATTTACGGAGATAGTACAATTAGAATAGATAAATATTAAAACAATATTTTNTTGATCAAATACGGTGCTACTCTGCTTGCATTCGCCCCGTCTGACCAGATATAACTAATTCTCCTTAAACTCACTAGATAGAACGACGGTCTGTTCTACTCTACAGTGGCTGACCAAACACTGTCTTACGTTACTTCCACAATATTTGGTGATTCTCTCTGCAGAATTGCGAGTTATTTGCTGAATGTGATCAAACAAGGAGAAATTGTAGAATCACAGGGATAATGAGGCCCTCGTTCATCTTGGTGATTGTCTGATCAAATATGAAGTTACATCAAGAGTAACGAAGTTGCAATTAGAAAATCAAATAGCCCTTTGCGAACAAAAGATGATTTTTAAATAAAACAAAACAGATTTCCATGTTTTTCCTTCCGTTATATTAATTTACTCTACGATACAGGCAAAATTCGTTTCTTCGCATACGAAACAAATTAAATCTAGAAAAACTACCAAACTAATTAAAACCTCCACTGTCCGGTTATTAAATTCCTTATTCGTGTATCCGAAAATCTGCTCTAACTCGTTCAGTTTCTCTTACTAGCCAGAGGGAAGGGAAAAAGAAGGGATGACTCGCATCGTCGCGCGGAACAAGCGGCCGCGATCGAATCTCGGGCTTACCGAACTCGTTGCCCGATAATTCCCCCTTCCGCTTAATTTGCCGGCGACTTATTGGCCGCTGCAAAAAGCTGTTTCACGCTGCACCCCTAACCTAACCGACGACCCTTCCTCCCAAGCTTAATAGGATTCAACCGCGGCGATACGTACAGCGGAATTATTCCGACCGGGCGAGTTTATCAGACGGCGAAGACGAAATCCAATTGGGCGAGGATGCGATACGCGTGCATCCATTTCCACGGGATGGGGAGCCGGAATTTCGGGATCGATCGGTTAATTTTCTTCGTCGGTTGGCTGTCCATAAGTGGATGAAATTTTCGTGGACTTCCGTTGGTCGGTGGAAATTTCTGTTTTCTGAATTTTGCTCGAGAAAAATTGCTTCACAAGTATAGTTATTGCAAGATTAGAATCTCTACGTATTTTCGAGAATGCAAAAATAAGAAGAAAAAAAAATTAGAATCGTGTCACCTTAGAAACTTTCCAGCCTAAAATTGATCTATTATCATTGATCAAAAAATTAATCTGTAATTATATGTGGATACCACGCGTTCAGCCACAAGAGTATATTTTTTCTTTCCTCACAAAATCCACGATAACAACAAAGAGAAAGAAAAAAACTCTGCATCCATCATACACACAAAAATCAACCCTCGAGCAGAAGGAAGCAACAAGAGAAATCGACGCGTAGGATCGTTGTCAAAGCGGAAGTCTGCCCGCGTCGTCGCGGAGAAGGCGAGAGGATGAAAGATCGAACCGGCGCCGATAGATTTGCGGTTTTCTCCGCACGATATTCAGAGGGGGTGGCAGCATTGACGAACGTTCATTCGTGCCTCCTTTGAAGGCATTTGACAAACAAAGAGCTGCTCCGGCTGGAACTCAGCCCCGCAAGAATACCTTCCTTTCTGGCTGGCGTTTTTATCGCTCGATTTCCGCCGCATTCACGTCCACGTGAATGCGTAAACTTCCTGCCCACCGCAGCGTATCGGAACGCTTTTCTTCGTCCCGCCGATTGTGGAATATTAATTCTTCGTCGGCCTTCCTGGCCAAGGCAACTCGACAGAGTTGTTCGACGTTTCTTTCATGTATGAAATTGACGGAAGATGAGGAGCATTTTTTTGTTGTTTAACACGGCTGGCAGAAGTATTGATTCTGGGGTTGAATTATCGTGATGTGATTCCCCGAGGTTATTGTACGGCTTTGAATCCTTTTTATTAATTTTTTTGTCAGTTCACGTGTTTATAAGAAACCGGTGTGAAGGAGAAACGATAAAAAAATCCACCGACTCTGAGTAAAAATATTCTGAAGCCTAGTGACCGTCTGTATCTACTGCAGAATGTCTAAAGATAAAAAAAAAAGGGATTTTGAAACAGAAAAAAATTTCTACAAAATGAAATTTTAATTTCAAACTTCCTCTGAAACGTTTACCATCTCTCAATCAACTTGTACCTCTTTTTATCCATTTTCTAACGATAATGTACGTCAACCACGATGCTTGAAAAATTTCTACATAAATCGTTATCGCCCTCTATCCAACAATTCAACTTCTTATGATACACATCAACTTAGAAAATTTACGATCTTGCAAATTTTACTACCCTCTTCCAATATCCTTTATATAATACACAATCCTCAAGCACTCTGAATCCAAACTAGCCGTCTCCCTGTCTATCGTTCAATTCCATCCCCCGTTGAACAGAGTTTCCAACCACGACCAACTCACCCCATATTCAGTCGCCGGTTGTTGCTGCGGAAACAATGGGCGCGGTTACATCGTGTCGCGCAGTCGTTTATTTCCGGCATCGGCGCAGACCGCTCGAAACGTGAGAAGATTACTCAACGTTCCCTCTCTTCCCTCTTCCCAACCCCTCTCTTCGTAGTTATTGAAGATAATTGGGAGAAGTCACGACTAGAAACACGACTCTGTGTACACGGTCGCGTCTCAGGCTGATTGCCAACAGTCACGTGAACCGTTCTCCTCGCGATTTACACGGTCGACGCTCGGTTTTCCTCGTTTGCGGATCACAGGCGCCGCGTTAACACGCTTAGAACGCATCCTTCGGTTTCCGGTAGCGAGCTCGCGATGCATTGTTTGCTAAAATGGATCTTTCCTGGCGAGGAGGTGACTGACTGTCGCGAGAATTTGACTACAGTTTGTTTCTGGTTGCTGAAAAGGAGCTCGAAGCAACGTTTACGCTCGGGTTTCTTTGGTAATGAAAGATAGCGTTGTAGAGAGAATAGGGTGTCGGTGGTTTCTCTGAGGATTAATTGCATTCGTTTTGTGGAAGGTTTTCGGTTCAGAAGTAGTTCTGTTTGTCTTTGGGCCGAGAGATTTGATTTGGGTCGTTGCGAGGTTGTTTTCGAGGTTTAAAGGGAATTCAAGTAGTATAACCGAGTATATGGTCAGACGTGTCGTTTAAATCGGTTTAATGGTTCTTAATCCCTTCTTTTCTATTTTTAACGCGAAAAATACTAAACGTTACAATTACTAGAACCATGTCATGATATCCATTTCGATGTTCTCCATGCAAAACACACCCTGCGGCTAACAACCCCAGTTACCACCAATTTCCCTACGAAGGTATACCATCGTACTCCAAATAATCTCAATTACTTCGTCCAATTCAAACCCATATCTCCCCAATGCAAACGTAGCGAATAAGCCATCCTTTCTTTCGCAAAAGGGAAATGTGAAACTTACACGAGAGACCCCGAAAATTGTCATGGAACCTTCTCGCTAAGCGTTTCCATCAGGTGAAACGCGCCCCTAGGTGGCCACCAATTTCCGGCAAAACAACTTCTTCGCGCTGCTTCAAAAGAACGGAAATATTTCAGCTGGACCCAGAGTTATTATCCCCCCGGCAAACGGTTCCGTACCATCCGGACATTTTCTCGCGTTTCCCTTTTCTTCTTCCACGCGGTTTGTACACGCGGAAAGTCGTTGTTGCCCGCGTTTCTCCTCGTTTTTTCCGCTCGCTCGTTTTCAACGACCGCCATGGATCACCGCCGCGACAGGGGAGCAATGAACACGACGTTGAAAACGGCGACGTCGACCTTAATCCGCGTCCTCCATCCTCCACTGGCCGGATATCTATGTAAATAACCGGCGTTGCGACGGTACCAGCGAACAACGATCAAGAAACCGTCTCTGTCCGTTTTTAAGCGTGGATGGATATTACTGGGTGACTGGGAAACGTGGATCCAAGAAGTTAACTTCTGGTTTCGCGTCTCTAGGGAGGGTTTGAGGGTTGTGCGATGGGTGGGAGTTTAACTTGAAATATTTTTAAACACGTTTCATTTCATATTTTTGGCACCATTTTCATATATCCGTGAATTGCTCGAAGAGATAAGAATTTTTTGTGCCAGTATGAAAATTAATTATGCTTGAGGTAAAAGTAAGAAGAATATTCTTTGTAGACAAATTTTTANCAATTCAAACCCATATCTCCCCAATGCAAACGTAGCGAATAAGCCATCCTTTCTTTCGCAAAAGGGAAATGTGAAACTTACACGAGAGACCCCGAAAATTGTCATGGAACCTTCTCGCTAAGCGTTTCCATCAGGTGAAACGCGCCCCTAGGTGGCCACCAATTTCCGGCAAAACAACTTCTTCGCGCTGCTTCAAAAGAACGGAAATATTTCAGCTGGACCCAGAGTTATTATCCCCCCGGCAAACGGTTCCGTACCATCCGGACATTTTCTCGCGTTTCCCTTTTCTTCTTCCACGCGGTTTGTACACGCGGAAAGTCGTTGTTGCCCGCGTTTCTCCTCGTTTTTTCCGCTCGCTCGTTTTCAACGACCGCCATGGATCACCGCCGCGACAGGGGAGCAATGAACACGACGTTGAAAACGGCGACGTCGACCTTAATCCGCGTCCTCCATCCTCCACTGGCCGGATATCTATGTAAATAACCGGCGTTGCGACGGTACCAGCGAACAACGATCAAGAAACCGTCTCTGTCCGTTTTTAAGCGTGGATGGATATTACTGGGTGACTGGGAAACGTGGATCCAAGAAGTTAACTTCTGGTTTCGCGTCTCTAGGGAGGGTTTGAGGGTTGTGCGATGGGTGGGAGTTTAACTTGAAATATTTTTAAACACGTTTCATTTCATATTTTTGGCACCATTTTCATATATCCGTGAATTGCTCGAAGAGATAAGAATTTTTTGTGCCAGTATGAAAATTAATTATGCTTGAGGTAAAAGTAAGAAGAATATTCTTTGTAGACAAATTTTTAAATGACTGAACTCGCAATAGATTTTGTAAGTCTGCGAACGATGTATAATCGCGTCAGATTGTTACGTCTAAATCTCATCAGAAAATTGGATCTGTTACTGAGATCTGGCTCGCTGGAACTGTCATTGATCACCTGGTGATCTATCGTGGACTCTTGATGTAATCCAATACACGCAGTCAGCTCTGTGAGCAAACACATATACTACCGCAATCATCTATTATTCCTCAGCCTCGTACACGTGTCCACCTTACCCAACTAGTATCCACCAAAACCCTATCGCTTCATACATATTCAGTCGCGAAATCGTAAAACCATTTTCCATGCTTTAAAATCGTTTAAAAAATTCTTTCTCCGAAACAAATTCGTTTACCAATTATATCAAATGAAATTCCTCCGAATCCCATCAATACTTTTCACCTATTGTAATCATCGAACGTTCGCTGACAAATCGAACCGATTGCCGTATATTTTCCCTCTTGGGTTCTTCGTAATTCATTAACGAAGACAACGAAATCGCGTTCTCAAAGATTTGTCCTCAAAAAACCATTTCATAGCACACTTTTTTCTCCTCTTCGTTCCATTTTCACGATGGCTAAGTCGTCACGTTCCTCAATCGCTCAAATTGGAAGCTCACACCGGAAGTTGAGAAACTTTCCACGAAACTGCGTTCAGAAAATGACTAGTGCGTCTATACGAGGAGCCGAGGTAGCAGGATCGGTGAGGAAAGAGGCAGAAAGATCACTTTGACGCGACGGACGATTCTTAGCCGCGTTTCCAACAGAGAGAAAACATTTCTGGCTGCGTGTGTCTGCGCGGCCGCCGCGTGTAAAAGCATCAGAGAGACGGTGAAACTCGTTGAAAAGTTTCACGTAGAACTGCCACCACCTCCGACATTTCAACCGAACCGCTTTCTCGTACAACACCCCGTACATCGAGTTTTCTACGACTTCCTCCCGCCTCGCCATTCCTCTCAGTTTTCACTTCTACCCTTCTACTCTCGCTACTCGTTCCATCCTTCTTCGTTCCTCCGCTCGTTCCCGCTCGGTGACTTCGTAGATGGTTCTCGGCAACTCGCGAGATTTCATTTGCAACACGGATAGGATGGCTGTTTGAATTTCTTCGGGTAGCGAGGATTTTTTTTGTCGCCTGCTCGGGTGTCAGGCTCTACGACGGTCGTGATCGTAGCGACTTTTGGTCCGATACGGGGGATAGAGGTAGAGATTTTTTTGTCGGCAGGATAAGTTGCGCTGGTGAGAAACTTTGATAAGTGGTATGCACGGGAACCGAATCATTTTGAAAATTGTATTCGAGAAATAAACAGAAAGGGTATAAAAATTAAATTTTTTGAGGATTCGAATAACCCGAGTCTTTGTAGTATTGTTGAGAAATGGTTGGAGAGTTTTAAATGGAAAATTTTTAATTGAAAAAAAGAGAGAGACTGGATTAAAACCTGGAAAAGGAGAAACTCAAAACGAACCGAATCGATAATTTAGAAAATTCCGGTTTCGAAAGCTTTGAACGATAATTGAAAAAATAGACAAAAGCAGAACTGGATTCCGCTCTTGATTAAAAATCTCCGTTCCTTTTTCGAAAATATAGAAATACCTTCGGAGGGGAAAAATTTCATCACCGATTCTGCATCGGAAGTGTAAAAAAAATTCCAAAACAAAGGAAGCGCGAGAGTTTTAACGAATCACGAGATAAACAGAAGAATAGTGAACGAAAACGGTCCGTCGAGAGATGCAATCGATGATGCGAGCCTGATTTTGACGAATCTAAATTGTTTGAACGTCTGGGTGCGTCAAACCAGTTTTCGTTCGACGTTGACGCCGTTATCTTCGCCCGAGCTCTCCTTCTCAATCAGCAGTTGACGTACGGTCGACTTGTTTCGCCATTAAATTACATCCGCATCGGTTTGCTATCCGGGATTAGATTGTCAACCGAGAATTATTGTCCCCCACGCTGTCGCAACATGACTGACGTATTGTAACGATTTACGATAATCGACTGTAACGGCTAGACACATAGCGAGATCCAGCTGATAAACCAATAATAGATCAGGATATTTCAGCCGGCGGTGGCTGACGTATCTCGCCGCGTATTCGTTGACAATGAAACGGACTGACGACCGCTCGTCGAACGCCCGTCGCGTCCTGTTCGATTTATCTCGTGAAAATTCGGAAAAAAAAACAAATTGGTTCGCATAAACCTGTAGATCCCGGAGATTTTCAAATAAAGATTTTTAATCGAATATACAACTGGTTGTTACTCGTTAGAAATTATAATCATCTCTCCGCTAAATTTTGAAATTCTACCTAATTTAAATTAAAAGGGATTCGGTACTATTATTGAAAAAAAAAAAGAAAAAAAATTGATCATAGATTCATCAATTTCTGCTTCACCCTCTTGCTCGCAGACTCTCGACACAGGTAAGAAAATTAAATACATTCCTCGTTCTGCCCGGTCACCGAATTTCCAAACCCGGATAGAAATCACGTCCGACCAAAGTATCCCCGACAAACTTCCTCCTTCGAGACATCGATATCGGGACACGGAGAACAAAAATCTTCCCAGTCGGATCAATCTCCGCCGATATGAAGCAGCAGTTTTTCACCCAAACCCCGTACCAACCCATATCCCTTTGCCTTCTACGCTTAGAAATGTCCAGAATTCGAAAAGTAATCCTCAGTCACCGGAAATCAATATCCCTGACCCTGGTATATCGGTCGATTCACGATCATCGTTGCTGTCATTATTTCTATAGGCCGCACTCGTTCGCGCGACGCTTTTGGAAATTGGATCCAGCGTAGCATAAGCCGTGATTCATGGCGGACCGTGGCCGGACGTTAGGCAGCTACGACCTATAGTAATCTATCGCGAAACGGGGCTTTCGGGTTGCACAATCGCCCCGATAACGCGCCGTGACACGCCGATAACAGGATTTAGTGGAAGGGAGGGAAAGAGTGGGGCGGAGAGTGAGAGTAACCGTTCTCCAGTGCTTCGGGGATGGGTGGGTAGGGATGATTCACCGAAAGATCGTATCGATCGGTCGCAGTCGAACCCTGTGCCACGGTGTTTCGAACCGTCGAACCCTCCCAAGGTTCCCTTCCGCTTCGTGAACGAAAGGAACGAAGAATCGACGGGCTGACGAACCTCCAGTGCTAGCCAGTTTCCGGCGGGCTGAATCCGTGAAGGGTTTCATTTTGGCTGGCAATTTCCTCGGACGATCTAGCCGGGATAGGGCCGGAATGGCTGCTTAAAATTCTGACTGGAGGGGGTGGGGGGGATGTTATTAAGCATACTCTTCATGACATGTTCCTTCCCTCTCTTCTTCTATGCCTGTCGACAGCCGAGGAGCGTACCGCTCTGCGTGTAGCCAAGGGAAAAAGGTATGCCCCGGGAATCCATTTGAATTTCAATATTTTTCGAAGTGGCTGGGATCGATCGAGGAGGGTTCCGACTACGAACTCGGGTGGATTTTTGTAGCGTCTTTGAGATTCTTTGGTATTAATAAAACGATCATGCACCGGGGAAATTTTTTATCAGAGTTCAAAGTTTCAGACTCGATCCCAGAATCCAAGAAAGAAGAACCGATCGTAGAATACACTGAATGATTTTAATCAGTGTTTGACTTGGCCATGAGTTTTAACTAACTTCGTCGGTGGAATTGCCACGGTAAAAGGATCTCATAGCACACCGAACAGGCGGAAATAAAGTTCCACGGTAGTCGAAGCGTTTCTTTGCATTTATTAACGCGATAAAGAGGGGCGAACTATGAAACGCGTGATCATCATCAGGGTAGAAAAATAGGCTGGTTCGTCTCTTTCTTTTCTTCCTCTCGAAGAAACAGCCTCTATCTTTTTTTTTTTTTTTATCCGCGTAAACAACTTTACGGTTATAGTCCTCACTTAAGGACGGCTGGAGGACCAGCGCGGAGATTTCTGTGGGAAATTCGGCGATAAAGACGGGTCGCACGGTGCTTCCGTTCCGAGCTAAATTACCCGGGCAAACTTTACGGGATCTAATTTCGAATACCGTAAATAACTTATGAGTATAACCGGAGATCCGGCCTCGCGCTGCGTTTCCCTCCGCCCATCCGTCGATTCACGTTGCATTCGTCGCCGGATAAAATTCGTTAACGCAAAGCGATCCGCGCAATTACACGTACACGTTCAAAGAGTAACGAGCCGGATCGTGATTTGTGCCCGTGCCACCATCGATATTATTAGTTATTAACAGACGACAAAATTATCGGGATCGTTAATGCCCCAATAAACGTTACATTAAATCGAAATTAATAAGCTCACGGTACGGTGACGAATACACGTTTGGAGATATTTCAATGTCCAACGGAGGACGGGTATTACGCGCCGGAAGTTCCTATGTCGCGCTATCTCTCATCGTGAGCGCGACACGCTTCATCGAGCTTGCTTGCTTATTTCACGCCATAACGCTGGGGCTCTTATATCTTTTTTGTTGCATTCCTGCAAGAATGCGAACAGACACGAGAGGGTAGCGGCAAGGGGCTGTAATAACGTACAGCCCTTGCAATATGGCCCGTCTACGGGCCATTTAATATTCACACGTCTTTTACCCCTGGTCTCCCAAGTCTTCGCCTACTTGCACTCCATATTTTCGTATTAACCAACCCCTTCTCCCCCGTTTTGTGATGAACCTAACTTCACCCCCGAATTAAACACCCTAGGGGGTTCTTTGTAAAGGGTGCTGGAGGTTCTTCGTTTTGAGGGTGAAGGGGACTTGGAGATGTGTTAGCGACGTTTGGAACATTTTAGGTGGGAAACCGTACGGAGAAACTGTGAGTTTGTCACAGTTAGGGGCTTATTTCCTGGGGTAGTTTCTGAGAATTTTGGGGTGGATTCCAAATTGCACGGACTCTTTTTGAATGGGAGGTTTCTCTCTGCGCTCCTTATAGGGTTATGTATATAATTCTATATGGGGTGTTATTTAGGGAGAATGTATTGTGTGTATGGATATTGGTAGCTTATTTTTAATTTGTTAATTGTAAACATTGTTAGAAAGTTAGGGGAGAAGCTTCGAAGAAGTGTTTAGTGATATTAGAAATTATTGAGGGAAGAAAAATGGATGAGAATTATTTTTTGACAAACTGGGGATTCGAACCTTGATACCTTCCATTTAAAGGCAAGCGCTATGCGTACTTTGCCAATGAAGTATGACGAATACTCTTGTACTTCCCTTTTAATGGAATCTCTAGCAACTATTACTAACTCCACAGTTTTACAATCTAATTTTTTAATATTGTAAAAAGATTTTTAATTTTTCTTAGTGTTTACAAATTTTTTCGTGGAACAAAAGACGCATGTGTGCTCACGTTCTAGATAAATATTACAAATTAACGTTTTACGCATGGCAGAAATGTACGAGAATGAAAAACATTGTTCTGCTGAGTTTCTGCGAACTTAATAAGAATGTCCAGAGAGTTACAACTGCAATGCAGTTCTCTGTAGGTAAAACTGCTTGCGCAACAGAATCCTCCAGTTTCCAAGCAATTATACCGCCTAATTTCACTTGATAATTAATTTTTCAAATATAATTGTTCCAAATAAATGCTCGTCCCCTTTGTGTTACTCAGAGATTTTAATTTCTCTGTGTATTTTTCTATTAACTGAGGTAAAAAATTAAATCCACAATTTTTATAAATATCTCGATATATCTAAGTATCTATCTTTCCACACAGTGTCTCAATTTTTCTATTCTCCCACTCTTTGGCACGTGATAAAAATTTAATAAAAACAACAACGATAAAAAGTATCAAAATTTAAGTGTCCTATTTTTACATCGCTCTGCATAAAAAAAAGACTTAAGCTATTCGATATTCCGTGAACAATTAAAACAAGAGATCAACAATTCAGACACCACAAGTAGAAACAAACCGATCTGACCCATTTCCGCGACATTTTACCTCGAACCACACCCTCCCTAGAGACACACTGCTCGAACTTCCCCTTCGTTTTCCAATAATTTCCAAGATAAGTGGCCGGCGTTGACCGTGGTTAACTCATGCCCCACCGGGCGAAACTTCCAGCGAGGTCTCTTCCGCTCGAGAGTTTCTTAATTTTTTATTAATAGCCCGACGCCTGGCTGCCGGTCCAAGTTTACTCAATTCCTTATCCCTGGCGGATCGAGTTTCGCGGCTCGTCCAGAACTTTTATCCGCTTGCGGCCGCCGCGTCGATCGACGTTTTCTCATTTTTCCTCGTTATACACGGCCGGAAGGAGCTCTCAGCCCCGCCCACGAGCGATTTTCAGCCACTTATCCGCTTCTTTCGTTGGTCTTTCGAACGCCTTAATTCGGATCCATCAGGATATTTCCAGGTTGCGGAAATTTCCGAGTTTTTCAACGAAGAAGAAGAAAAATAAAAGACGAACGAATGGAGAACGCGCCCTATTGGGAACGCGGGGTATAATCGGGAAAATTATGTTTGCTTTGTGTTTCGCAACGGACATCCAGCGTTACAAAAATGACGCCGAAAGCGTTTCAATATTTACGCTGCTCGCCGAGCGGACTGAAGTTTCTTCGAGCGGAGTGTTTTGCTTGGAACGTTGTCAGGACCGGCTGGTGGATATTTCTGACAGGATACCGGGTGAAATTAATCGAAACTCGATTCGTCGGGGTGTGGAGTATCAGACATTGTGTAAACGATGGGCTGGTAATTGTGAAATTGTTAGAAATAGGATGTAAGATCGAAATGGAAGTAGTTTAGGGAGGCTTGAGGGGTTGAAAAGAATCGATCGATCGGATCGGTGGATTGATGTTGGGGGCTGTATTTGTCACGTGACGCGACGAAGAATCGTTCCAATTAATTGGACCGGCCCTCGATCTCTCGAACTCTCTTAGCCGGAGTTTAATCGCGTTTTAATTAATCGTAGATGATTTCTTTCTTCCTCTTACCTGACTATATGTTTTCATCGACAATTGGATTTAATTCTCAAATAGACGAGGAGAATTCAGTTTCCTTCTATTTCTTCGAGTACCTTATCAAGGAAGAACGGTTAAGGAGATAGCGAAGGATTTCGCAATTACGGGAACAATTACATCGAAACAATTGACGAGAATTGAAGAAATATTATACCTTTCAGGCCATTACATGGAGTTTTATTCGTTGCTGTTTCAACGACAGATTGATGGGAATTCGAGGTTTCGCGGGTTAATGGAAGGCCGTAATATTTCAATGATAGCCTGGAAACAATTCGTCGATCGGATCGAGATAGGGTTCGTCTCGTTTAAAAAAAAAAAAAAAAAAAAACGGTACTCTGCGATCGATAGGCATTATGCGTATTGGTTGTTCACAGTTTTCAGGTCTTTCAATGCTGGCCTTCCGATTCTTTGTCGAAACCAGTGCTACTCTCTTCCATGGCTTCCAATGGGATGTCCGTTAATTCTTTTGGTTTCCTTTTGAACTCTGCGATTCTATTTGTTGATTGATTCCAAAGAGCAGGATCGATTGGTTAACAAAAGTGTTAATTGAAATTAAGGGTGAACATCGAACGTTGAGAATTGAAACAATTGGAAAGATTCGTGGAAAGTAGGGTTGATAGTTGATAAAATATTTTCAATGGTCTAACGAGGAGACAGGTTATAAGAAAATGTACATTTAAATGATAATTACGAAGACAAGGTGTTAACACGGAGCCTTGGAACACTTTAAATTGTGTTTCATCTAAGTAAAACACCTCAGGCGGATCTTGCTACGGTGCGTCTTTGAGGAAGGAAGATTCAAATGATAATTAGGGAATAAAGTTCTAAGAGATTCACGGGAAATACCGAGACTCGTGCTTGAATTATTCCATTTAATAACGTCTTAAAACATAATACGGAACACACCGGGAAGATATCTTTGTGAAAGAGTTATCCAAATAATACTCTTAATTGCAGAATTAATTAGTAACAAAATGTAGTACTCACTTCAACTTTGTAATCCCTTATTTCTTAGATCAATTCATGTCCGATAGATAATACTCTTTTATGACGCATAAAAATTGCTCGATTTAATGCTTCAATATTTTTTATATTTTAATACATTTTATATTTTCGTACGTTACCACTTTTTCCATTCTGTACATTTTTCTAAATGATTTATATTTCATATAACGAATAGCGACCTCGCTTCTAACCTAATCACGTTTCTCTTTCGTCAAGAAATTCTATTAAGCCTTCCGGACTCACCGGTCAGTTTTCCTAGCTAGATGCTATTTAAAAGGAATATTATACCGTCGCATCTTAATCAATTGATTCGACAAAGAATTTCGTAGACTTCTCTGCTAGCCGTAAGAATATTGATTTTGGAACATTACTCGTCGATATAAATGACAGAATCCATCCACGAAACGTCCCTTAAATTAACGAAAGACACTTTCAACTCCACCGTTTATCCACCTGTCCATTCAACGATTCCCTCAATTTTTGCCAGGCTTTCACCCTCTGCAACCCCTGCGGGCAAGCGTTGTTATCGGTTTTTCGTCTGGCAGCGAACGAAATCGTACGTGCCTCGACAAACGTTTTCACCAGGCGCTGTATGGCCGAACCGTGTACCCTTTGTACGTCGTTTGTCCCGATTCCCTGTTGCCGTTCTTCTGTGGCCATCGCGTGTCCACGTTCCACGTAAGTCGCCTCTCTCTTCGACTTTTCGGCCAACTCTCTATTCGTCTCGTTGTCCCCTCGATAAACAGCCCTTTCTTCGCCTCGTTGCTCCCTTCGCCGTCCTCGCGAAAAGCTTCCATCAAGGGTGCTCTCCCCTTGTTCTTCGCGAATAGCTTATCGTCAATGTTTAATCCTCCCCTTCCTGAAGGGGTGGGTATCTTTATTTCCATCGTAACACAGCGATCGAAAGGACTGGGTGGTATAAAGTGAGAAGAGACGGCAATTGAATTGTAAATCGCGCCGTGGGAGACGCTCCGTGGGGGTGCAGGTGAAAAGTTGGATTAGACCGTCTGCGTTCGCCCTTTGAGACACTGTTTCCTACCAGATGGATTAGCGCTGGAGGCCTTTCGATTGGACTCGTGGCTTTCGTTGATTTTTATGAGTACCTTCTGATTTTATTATTTTTACGGATTAATTTTATTTTCCTTTTTCTTTTAATTGGGGAAGCTTCACCGTGCTACAGCGTGTACCGTGTAAAAGGTGTTTCTTCGCGGAGAAAAATGTTTTCGAGCAGAAACTGTGAACATTTCCTGTTCTTTTATATCATTTCTTGGTTATACTACCAAAATGCTATTCTTTAAAAATTTATCCTCTTGCCGCGGCCTTTTTATATTAGTCACCAGAGGAATCACGTTAAAATCAGTTTCCCGAAAGTCTTCGTCTGACCATTTATATTTCGTATAAAGAACCCGTAACCTAACTCCGCTATAAATACACTACTCGTGAATCCACTAGCAAATTAGGGACCAAACATCTTTCATACAGTGCCACGCTACAAAAAATAAAGCACGATCCGGCTATAACCGTAGAATCATATCTCTACTCCTGCAACCCCTATATTTCTCAATATTCCACGAAAAATAAAAGGTGTCGCGGAAAATTTCACGATCTTCAGAAAACAACGTTCTCTCGTCGCAAAGAAAAAGGGCACGGGACTCAGATTGCAGGCCCGTACGTAATTGTAAATAACGCTTCGGTGCTATTCGCAAGTTTTATCTTGGGGCGTTTCCGCGGAAAGCATCGCGGCAATTGCCGCGCAGAGCTCTATGCGAAAAGTTTCGACGTTCAAGCGCAGCCACTCGCATCGTTTCCCGTGCCTTATCTTCATTACGGCCGCTGGATATTAGGCGGCGAACTTCAGCCCCGGATAAATAAAGCATAGGGGAGTTGAGGGGGTGATACAGGGAACGCGTCGCGTTGGCCGATAAAAAATACATTCGCGTCCCGGCGAAAATCCCTCGGGAATGCCGGACGCTTGTCATTCGCCTCGCCCCGTGTCCGAATGGTACGCTTTTAATCTCCATGAACGCTCGTGATGAAAGTTTCGTGTTCCAAATGTAAACTAAGCCTGAAAAATTGGTGTTCTCCTTAACGAAGCTTAATTTGATACCTTTGCTAGCTTACTTTTTTTTTTCAATTTCCGTTTAGTAATTTATTCTGCACGGGGCGAGTCTATCACGGCTCACGGTTGCCAAGAAAATAAAAATTTTCATTGGTCCAAGATAAATATTTGGATCGAACAATTACGAATTGAAGAAAATTGTTATTTTGTTTGTAAGCGAATATTCTAGTACCGAAAACTTCCCTTATGGACNTTTTTTTTTTCAATTTCCGTTTAGTAATTTATTCTGCACGGGGCGAGTCTATCACGGCTCACGGTTGCCAAGAAAATAAAAATTTTCATTGGTCCAAGATAAATATTTGGATCGAACAATTACGAATTGAAGAAAATTGTTATTTTGTTTGTACGCGAATATTCTAGTACCGAAAACTTCCCTTATGGATGAATAATAAAAATTAATTGCTACAATGTTACAGTTTATTATTATATCTATTTTTTTAAAGAAGCTCCAGAGTTATATAAAATACCATTTGTATCATATTGATTTTAAAAAGGAGCTTTAGAATTTTATAAACTACCACGTATGCACTACACATTCTACATTTATTTTAACGAGAAGCTTTAAAATTTTATAAGCCACAATACGAATTATATTGTACTCTATTATTACTGTTAGAAGTAAAGAAGTATATCTCTACTGCAATTGTACTATTTAATTGCCGACAATATTAACAACCTGTCGTACAGATGCAACATTTTGTTCCGTCTTAAATCTTCGGTTAAACCGCTTATTTTCATCCAGGAAGGTAACGTATTAAACGATGAGTTAAATTTATTTCTGCATAACCATGACGTGACGATGCTCGAGAATGTTTAAAGTAGAATAATAAGAGAAACTATGCAGAATAAGTGGGTATAAACGTGGCTCGTAAAAATTCCTAGGTATTCCAAGATTTACGATTCTACCTCACATGCTAAAAAGTTCGCCAACTTCCAAGAGCTACCTAAGACATTCGAGGTCCGTCGAGCCGGTTCTTTCGAGATTTTCCAAGATTTTCCCGAGACTTCCAACTTCGAATAATACCCCCGGAGCGATTTGGATCTCGGTGTGTAATTGAATCGCTGGAAAATTTGCTAGGCAGAAACTCAATTTACAAGTACGCGTTTTTCGGTTTCTTACGTGTCACCGGTAATCGAACTACCGATTTCTGGATTTTATTCTCGCTGGAAAGTGTGCCGCAATTTTTCAATGGATAAAATACTTCGACTACTATATCTTCGCTCTTTTCTCTTTTTCCTCTTTCTCTCTTTTTTTTTTTAAATTTAATTTAACTTCGATTCGACAGGTTTTTTTACACTAAAAAAGAAAAAAGCTTTAATCATCGACCATCGACCAGTCCAGAGAGGTTTCAACGACCAGAGATTTTTCTGCTTCGAATTCCGTATGAAATTTACGAGCCGATTCGTGAGACTGGACCCTTAGATAGTCCCCAGACCCTTTTAAATGAAAGTTACTCGCGTGTTTATCTACAGCCACACACTCGCCCGCGTTAGTACCGACATTTGTAACGCGATCGAGCGAAATTTATAACTGTACAGAACATCATGCCTGTCATGCGTGAGCTTAGCTTCCTGAAAGCTTGCAGGCAAGCTACGCGTGATAAAAATTCATTTTCGCCGAGGAAAAATAATTTTCAGACTTTAAAGCTTTTATTTTTTACGAGAAACGACGACAAATAAAGACTCAGCAATTCCATTCCGTTCCTTTACCCCTTTTTTTTTTAACCATTTTTATACACACAAACAGGTTAAATTTCACTGGAGCATAATTTGATTATTTTACAAACTTGCGAGTCAAAATTTAGGGTTTGGCAAGTCACTTCCGGTATGTTAGAAAAAACGCCATTGTCGTTAAAGTACGGATGCAAGGGTATGCAGATGGCGAGTTGTAAAATGGGTCATCATAAAGCGTCACGCCGCGTAATTGCTGTTCTGTGACTCGCAGTAGTAGTGGTGCGTTATTGGTCAGACGCGCTTCCAAAAGAATCGGGCTCTATCACTTTTATGTACCATTAATTTCGTTTCGCTCGTTCAACGTTATTCTATTCCAATTTACATATAATATGCATGATGTACCGCTTAAAACGCGCCGCTTAATTATTTCGTTTAGCCATAATAATACGGAAAACGTTTTTTATGTAATTTTAATGGAATCAAAAAACGAATATGCTGTTGCAACAATTTTATTCCCACATCTGATTCGTTGAAGCGTTTAAGTATTCATGTAAGGATATAATTTAGAAGACAATTAGGTGGTTTATTTTATGTGACACACCGCGCATACATTTCATTTAAACGTTAGTTATTTCTTTTTTCTTTTACCCGTTACTATCTTTTTTTTTACGTGGAATAAAAAGGTATTATTATTGTTATTATTCTTATACTATTTTCGTTTAAAATTCTGCTCCACAACTTCGCTTAAACCAACACAAAATTCCCATGGATGTAAAGGGAATCCATTAACTTACAATTAGCCCTCAGATCGATGAAATTGGTTTCTGTATTAACGCCAGCGTTTCTAATAAACGAGCGCGACGGTCGAGAAATTCCGTTCCATAATAATACACGCAACAACGAACACAAACGTTGTTCTTTACCCATCCATTTTTTTTTTCTTTTTTTTAATTTTATTTCGTTGCTTTACTCCTACTTTTTTTTTTATTTCCTTTGTTCGACGAGTAATTATTCGCAGCGCCGACAAACTATCCTAGCCGGGCAATTTCATTCTCCCCCAGCGGCGCTCTCGAATTCCCGGCCACTCGCCGATTTTTCTGCACGATTTCCCGCGGGAAGAGAAGGCCGCGAAAGAATTCGTGAAAACAAAATCCTGTGAGGATACCGAAATGGAAGTTTACCCCGCGAGATCGTTGCCCATTCGAAAACTCGACCCGTTTTCACCGCTTTCTGCCATTTTCATTTTTTCGATCACAGTTTCATTATCGTGTCTCGAACATAAAACGAATGAAATTAATTTTGAATTGGTAAAAAGATTAACGAGGGATCCTATATGTGTACAATCCCAAAGAGTAGCCAAAATTTTTTATCTCCAATGTACAGTAAATTATTAAAGACATTAAAAAATTTTCTAAAAGATCCTCCTCGCGGAACACGTTCCATCTTCGAATTTCTTTGATAAGGGCCTCGAGAGAGATCAAGTCGCGATCTATTGACTCCACCACAGCGGAAATCCCTCGGGGGTGAGCCCGAACGTGCATGACGTACAATTGCCTTCGATTCTTGGTATTTTTACACGCGTGAAATTGCGCGCGGAGAGAAGGTTTTCAGTGGCTCGAGAGGGTTACGCTTAGTTTGCGCGCGATAAACGACAGGTGCGACCCTTGGAAAATTCCTGAACACTGCTGGCTGTCTTGAACAGCCCTAAGCGTGTTCCATGGCGGGTGAAGCGAGTATGTACACTGAGTCTGGGGTTTCTTGGTTGTTACCGGCGCAGTAAATGTTAGGAATCGAAGAACAATTGTTTAATAAACTACTCGTTGCTGAATAATCATGCGGAAGCTAATCGTGATTTGTAACAAGTGCCAGGAATGAAAATTTTTAGACAGTTAAAATTTGTTTTATTTTAAAACATAGGAAATTAACGAAACAGATGAAACATCGTAGATATAATTTTTTTTCCTTTCCAAAACAATAATAGTCTTGTGAAACTTAAGTAAAAAGTGTTATAATTGTTATTCCAACAATTATGTAATAATATTTGGGAAAATAAAAGTTTATTGTAAAAGTTGAACCATTAGTTTTGCCGTTTTCTGATGCAAAATAAAAAAGATAGAAAATCAGCCATATCATCAAGCAACCGAATCGTTCGCATCCCGTCAGGTCGACCATAATATCGTCCAAGTTGTTACCGAGCCTCGCCTTCCGATAAGACCCTCCACTTATCCCGACGAAAAATCTTTCCGGCTAGCAGAGGCAAAACTTGTACGAAACTGTCGTTCCCGTGGAAACACGTACGTGTGCCGGCTGGTAGACGGAGGAAAATGCCGCATAAAAGCGACGACCGGCCCCCATATCGCGGACGAACGGCCTGATAAGGCGACTGGTTCCCGATCGAAGGTCGGAAACAAACCTAGCCCATCTATCGGCCTCGAAAGTTGTCTACAAATATTTGGAACGGGGTGCAAGGCGAGACTTTTGTCGTGGCGATTGGTAGATTTGATTTTCCACCGATTGCCAAGAGCGGTTTGGGGTGACGACTGCTGAAGAGAGCAAGGGATGGCTTTTGTAGAGTTAATTGGGGTGAATTGGGAACGGCGAAGATATAAGTGCCGTTTTCTTCGATAGAGAACATAAAAATACACAGACCGCAAAAACATAGTGTTAATTACAATATTAAGTTGTAACGTGTGAAACGTCCGGTTTTTAAAGGATACCTTTTTCGACGTTCAATTCTTTTAATCGAAATAACAATAACTGCGTAATATAATTTTGCGTAACTGTAATCACGAATATATCAATAACGAACCAATTAATCGTCACTATGGATAACATTATTGATTCTTTTTAACTCACAGTAGTACTTTTTCCAATCTTCGAAAACCCACCCCTAAAATCAATAAATATCTCGCAGCCTCGTTCTCGAGGATTTCAAGCCGAAAGTCGTGGTCTTATCATCGCCAGTTTGTTTCGTGCTAGATGTCAAGATACGACAGCAACTTTGCCGACATTTCCCAGTGGAAACTACCACGGGAATCCGTGGGCCAAGCGAACCTAACCCATCGAAATAGCGACGACTATCGCGAGAAGAAGCTTCCCTTCGCGCGAGCAATTCTCACGCGGAATGCTAGTCGCGTGCGCGCCAACCATTTCTGTCAGACCGATCGCGGATATTTCATCGGAGTAAACTCGCGTCGATCCCCTTCGTCGATTTTTCTTACCAGCTCTGCGACGAACGAAAATCACCCCTTTTGGTCGATACAGGTTCAGAGCTCGCGAACGAATTTGTTTCTTGTCTGGAGCTCGATTGGACTCATTTCTTTTCTTCTAAATTGATTCCGAGGTTAACTTCGAAATTGTTGACAGCGGAATTAAAATTTTTCCGATTTTCGTTACATTTATTTTGATATTCGTGTTCGATATTCGTGAGACAATCGCGTATCCTTTTTGTTCAAAAGTTTATTAATTTTTTAAAATATGAATTTTATTATATTTTTCAGTTTTATGATAAATATATATGTTTTTTTTTTAATTAGAGGTATTTGTTTTTTACTAAAACGAATGTACGATTTGATCAGAAAGAATGTAAAGACAGCAACAAGGTTGAAACTTGGTTCGTATCTGTTGCCTCTTCTTTATTTAATCATTTCAATCAGGTTCTTTGGTTGTATAAAAAAAGAATCGTGGAAAATGAAGGTGATCCCTCCTTCGAAACGAAATTCAGAATTTTTCTTTGCTTCAAAGAGAGGAAACGTCATATGTTTCGAGGTTTGTAGATAAATTTGTTTCATGCTCCAGAATAATGTAGTTTCTTCTACCTTGTGGATTTAAATGGATTTCGCTTTGAATTTGCAAAATTATCCCTTTCTTCGCCCAGACACAAAGAAGAAATAAATCGAAATGTTCCCCTGGATGTTCCAGGAAAAGGATAATGAGGCAGAGGGCGAAGAAACCAACGAAGCACGTCTCCTTGCTCACTTCGTTATCCTCCTGGCCATTTTAATTCACGCTTTTTGTTTCACCGGAGGATTCGAATTCTCCTTCGATCTCGTTACTTTAATCCAGCTCGTCGCCGAAGAAAGGGGAAACACGCGTTCCGGACACCGATCTTCCTGTTCGATCAATTAAGGAACAGTGGTCTGGGATCCTGAGATAGCTCGGCTACCAGCTCCGACCGATCGATATTCGATTTATTCGCGGGCGCGTGACCTTCGTGTAGATGTCCGAGAGAATTTATAGCGACCTAACTATGTTTCACTATCTATTCTAGTATCGCGATGCTATAAGAGAAAATTAAAAAAAATATTGCCGACTACAAGCGTTATTAATAAAATAATAAGAAAAATATTTCGCATCATTGATAAGATTAAAAAAAATCAGAGTTTATAGAAAAATTGATAGGAGTACCATGGCGTGTATAGAAAAATAATAAATATATCCTAAAGTACAAAACAATTAGGAAAAATACTTGAAAAATTGTATCTCTCCATACGTCTTATCAAACTAAAGACACTTTCTCAAAGAGCATTATAATTTACGGAAAAGAAATTAGAAAGCTATTTTATCCAAAAGAAAGAAACTTTCTTCTCTCTATAATGATAATCTCATCTAACAAATTAAATCGCCTCTCAAAATTCTTAAATCTAATTCGATTAACGTTGCGACACAGATTTACGATCATATAGAAACGCAGAGACGATAATTAAAACATGCCAACGGCCACTTGGCCCGTTCTCGTCGACGTCGGAGAGAACGTTGTTGCGTTTTTCTTTGTCGAATCGACATCTTGTCTCCGGCGAAAGCTGGTTCGCTGCGCGACGGCCCTGTCGATGCCGCGATGAGCCCGCGGAATCACGAGAACGTTGTTAGGTTGTTTGTTTCGCTCGCACGTACTCGCGGCGACGTGTCTCCGTGACGGGCTTAATTAAAGACGCGACACGGCGTCCAATCAGCGGGTTCGCTGCTCGTCCGCCTTGGGAAATTCGAGATAATTGAGTCGACAGATGGAAAATAAGCGAAGACGCTTTTCTTCGACTTCTTCTCGCGCTTTTACGAGTATTTTTTTTCTAACAGTGTACAAATAAAGAAAAAAAAAAAAAAAAAAAAAA
>SMSQ01021672.1:2943-27077 GCA_019453375.1 Ctenoplectra terminalis | reverse complement strand
TCTTACCAAACAACAAATTGCGTTTCGAAAAATATCGCGCGTTTTCCACACAGGAACTCGCCTAATTACCGCGTGTCCGCTAATGAAGCTTGCCATTCGAGGAACGATACCATGCAGCTCAACTCTCGAGTCCCGTCTCTCGATGGAGGACTTAATCAAAATACGAGCAGCTAATTATGTCTGCTCTCCTTACGAGAGACTGCAAACTCGAGTGAGACGCGGAAACATCGACGAGAAGCCTCCCACCGGTTGAAAGGGAGCCGAGAACAGAGACAGACGGACGAAAGGGAGGGATAAAACGAGGGAAGGATGGAAACTGAAACAGAATTAGGGACGGAAGAGAGAGAAAAGAGATGGAAGGGTACAGACGGAGGCGTAATTGGAGCCGCGGACGCGGAAGAAGCTTCGTTTTCGCTTCGTTCCGCTCGCTACGTGGATTCGACGGAGGCCTGGCCTCGAAATTAAGAGAACTCGCCTTAATGTTCGACCCGAGCAACAACCGTGTCGATCGTTCTAACTACGTGCAAACACGTGGAGCGAGGCTGACTGAGACGAAACTGGAACGAGCTTCGAAACGAATTAGTCGTACAGAGAGCTCGATTTCGAGTCCAAAAGGGTGGGACAGAAACGAGGTTGGGGTTGTTGATTTTTGCGGTTCACGAACGATTAGGTAGGCGCTTTTCGAGGCGAATTTTGTTCGAGGGCGATTTTTAATACACCGATTCGACGTGTGCTTCGAGTGGTACGGTTGGCTGCTCAAAGTTTAGCCGATGAAACGTGAACGGGTTAAGGGTGTGGTTCCGGGGCTGCTTTTGGCACGCAGCGTGTGGAAAAAGTTGTCGAATAACGACGACACGTGCTGGTCGTCGAAATGTAAATCGAAGCGACAGGTTGAGGGAATAAAAGAGGGTTCTTTTAATTGTGTTTCATCGCAGAGCTGTGATGGTCGTATTTGTCGAGTTGCGGCAATTCTACATTTTTACCAATTTTATTTCTTTTTAAACTTTACCGCTACGCTTTAATTTTTATTTCTCTCTGCAAATAATACTTTTCTGGTATATTTTAACGAGTCTTGATTATTATATCTAATCTTGTTTGCGAAATGTTACCCAACAGCCACCACAGATCAAGATGAAAGCTCAACAGGATCCTTCGACAACCTTTCCTCACTGTTGTCGCATGTTACCCCCTTTTTTTTTAAACCAATCCGAGCAGAGCTCGCTACGCAGTAATCGTTTTAGACAACTTCACTAGGAACTTTAACCTAATCATTCAACTCGAAAGAAACTCGATTAACGCTGTGTTCTCGGTAGTACGGTAGACAGAACGACAAACGACGTCGATCCGATGAAATTGCCTCTCGAATTCGATGCCGGAGAGCCTTGGAGCTCGCGAACGGGTTAAATTAATCAGCAATTATCGGTATCCACGTTTCAGTAGCGCGAATCCCTGAGTTCCCTGGTTAATTAGTCGACGATGCTTCCCTATCAGCCTACGAGTAACTCCGTTGGCAATTATACCGAATTGAGATGCCTCGAGTGACCTGTTTTCCTTGTACACGCGTTGCGTGAAATCGGTTCGGGTTCAATATGAGTTCGGTGTATGTTTAGCGCGGCTTTTGCCCGATACTTGAATTGGTTGTACTAGGAAATTGTACAAGGATTTTCCCATTCGAACGAACCTCGAAAATCAGAGGATGCTCAAAGCCAGAATCGGTTATCGCGAACTCAACTCAACAACCAAGAATTCAACCCTTCAGCTCTATCAATGTTCATCCTCAAACTCCTCTAAACGATTAAGAAACAATAACAGCTTAATAATATCGCAAACAGATCTACCTTATCGAGTCTCCCGAATCCATTATGATCTTCACTTTCCCTCAAGAAGCAGAGAGGAACCAGGGCACGATACGTTAAATCCGCTTCGCTCCGCGTTCGAGTCGAAAAATCCGATTAGTCTTCTCGGCAATCTCCTTAAGAACTTTGGGGATCTTGGAGAACGGTTTCTCCCTTCCGGTACGACCAGGTCGTGATATCGATTCGAGGCTACAAGTTAACCAATCGCCGCCAGGTTCGATCCCCTTCATTCTCGCAATTTGTTTCGCGACTTGCCTCGCGATCGTTCCCAGCCAGCTTCGCATCGCGTGCTTCTGGATGCCCTCTCCGGTTCGGGGATGAAACTCGTCTGGCATTGTTCCCGATAGTAGGAAGTTCGGCTAAGTCGAAAGTTACCCGAGAGACGGCCAACTCGAGCGATTGTTTGCGTACGTATTGGCCGGTCGGGTTGGCTAATAGGCGGGCTCGTTGAAAGAAACCCGAGAAAGACTCGATTTTCGGAGTTTTGGTACTTAAGGGATAGAAATTGGGGTGATACTTTAGAGGAAAATATTTCTCGATGGTTACTGTAATTTCGTTTTTTCAATTTTTATAATAAAATCGCGAGAAAAGTGGGAGGGAAGTATATTTCGAAATATTAGTTATTGAAAAATTGTACGATTAATGGAAAATAAAATTTTTCAAGTTAAAAAATACATCCTTTAATCCTTCTTCACAAATGAGATCCTATACGTGAGAAAAAAAATCGGGAAAGGAAGAAAAAACAACGAAGAACTGATTCAATGAACAGTAAGTAGTATAAGTCGGTATATAGTCAGCCCAGGTATAGAATTCTTTTTTTCTAATCATTCTTCCAATAATATTAATACAAAAAATTATCACTATTTCAATTAATTCGTAAACTGAAAGACAGAGATCAAACTACCACAAAATAGGAAGCGAAAGCACGCAGTAATCGAATCGTTGTTAACTCTCGCGGGAACAAAAGGAAAACACGATGAGGAGACGGTGGTGGGAACAGAAAGGTATAAAAGTAGAGGCTAGGAACCGGTGCCGCGCCTCATAAAAATGCAATATCTGCAGGCGATGGCCGCGTGAATTGCTTCAACCCCCTTTTCAAACATCCGCACCACAGACACTCACCTTTTTGTCTCTTCTTAATTCTATCTATTCCCCTTTGTGGTTCTTCCTCCTTCGCTTTAACTTAAAACCACCTCTTCGCCACATTTCTTTTTCCCTTTTCCATATACCATATCGCTTGTTCCTTCAAACTTTCCTATTCCCTGTTCCCACTCTTCTTCCACCCTTTTTTTTTCCTCATCCTCAATCTTTAAATCCTTTCGTTCGCCATACTTCTTTTTCCTATTTTTTTCTTCCTCGAACCCTTTCCATTCATTTTTTTCCACATTTCTGCAGCTTTTCCCATCATCTTCCTCCATACCGAAACCCTTCTCTTCCCCTTTTTCTCTTTCTATATACCATCTTTATCCTCCGAAGTCTTCTCGTTCATTTTTTCCCATCCTTCTACAGCTTTTCTGTTAGTCTTCTTCGTTTTCCTTATCCGAGTCTTCGCCACAGTGGCACTGGTCCTTTTTCTTCGCTCCAAGATCCGATTTCCATTCGCCGCCCCTACCACGGTGACGCTCCGAGCCGGGCTAATGGCGAAATTATGATCAAACCAACTTCTTTTCAATGGAACGACGGTAATTACCGCGCCGGTTGTTCCCGGATACCAGCGTCTAGCTGCATTATTCAGCAGCCGCGTGTAAGCGCGAAGCCTGGACCTACCTTGCAACGGAGGAACGACCATTTAATCGCGCGTATCTCGCGGATTACTTGCAAGCCCACCGTGCTGGCTTCTTCGACGGGTTTCTTGCGAATTGCTTCAAGAAGCGGGAGACACTTTTAATTCAAGAGTCGTCGAATCGATGGTGTTCCTTGGGAAGCTTACCGAACTTTTATGGGTTCCTTTTACGATATTTTATTTTACGATTAAAGTTGTTGGAAAGGATATTTCTAGATCTTGCAGTTCCATTCGGTTTAACCACTTAAGCGATTAATTCATGATTCTTTTTTCTACCTTCATTTGCTGGCAAAAATTTGGTTAGAAAATAATTTCTTTCTTCGGCTTAATTAATTACAGCGATAGAAGTGTATTGGAGTGAAGCAGTATGGGTTAATATTAGTAGACTTAAGCATAATTGTTACCGATTTGTCAACGTGAATGGAAATTTAAAAATTTTATCGCCGACAGGGTATTTCGCGATTAAAAATCCGAAAGCAAGGTTTGAAGATAATGAATTTTCAAGTTTTTATAGAACGAAAGGTCTCTCCTTTTAGTTATCGTAGGGAAAGATGTTCAGAAATTGAGATGCCAAATCGATTACAGGGCACGCTGCTTCTTTGCACTTTTACGTTCCCTATAAACGTTTTTACTCGAGAGCCAATAGCTTCCTTCAATCACCAAGGACGAAACATTCACCGTTCGAACGAGATTTACTTTGAATACCCGTCTCCGCTAGAATGAAACATTCCGGTCACAGGGATTTAATTGAACTTGCTCTTCGTCTCCCACTCCTCCTTTTTCTTTCCGATGTTACTTTTCTTCTATTATTTGGGTTTAAATTTATCGACAATCAGTGAACGGAGTGTGCAACGATGGGATTTAGCTAACAAAAAACATAACAGTACCAACCACAATTTTCTGTTAGTTTTTGTTAAATTTAAAGAATTCTGAAAACTATGGAGATATTACGGAATGAAAATATTTAAGTAATATTTAAAGAACCATCGATCTACCATGAAACAGTTTATTACTAAACACCATCGTAAATTGTGTCAATCGAAAGGAAATGAAATGTAGATCCGTGAGTTCGCGAGGAAGGTGGGCAGAATTAAAGAGGGGAATATATTCCATGGAAGATTCCGTGGAATTTTATGAAAACTCCACGAGTATGGAGCGAAACTAAACTACGATCACTCGTCGCGAATATTTTACGTGTTCACAAGCGAGGATGGTGGGGAGCGTATCATCTGCAGAACGTTTATTATTTCCCGTTCGTTTGCTACTTCCACAGAGCGAACGTATCGAGGGTAAATGTTGAATAAGAATCAATAGTATTACACCGACGGCCGTGATTCCGATATTTCTCTCGACCCACGGGACGCGAATCGATGTTTAAGGACCGGCAAAGAGTATTTGGGTGGAGGAGCAAAGGATTGATTCACGATGAAGCGCGTTGGGGCTGTGATCGAAGAGCCTCTCGATTGGCGAGCTGCTCTTTTATATCGTGATACGAGAAATTTGTTATTTAACAGAAAAGTGTAGAGGCTATTCAATCACAGAGATGTTCAAGGCTTGTTAAATATATAAAACGGTGCTGGCAAGGGTTGGTTTAGCGTTGGTAAACTGTTTCGCGTGTCGAAGTGCCAGAATGCTTTGCAAAATGTTATTTGGGAGTAAAGTTTGAAGACCAGTTGCTCCGGAGATACGTAGAATTTTTATGAAGCGAACTTTTATGGGTAGTAAAGTTTCCTTGTTATGGAGGGAGGCGATTCAATTATATCTATTTTACGCGCGTGAGCTCGAATCGTGATTTCGTGTACTATCAGAATCACCGACTACCTATCATGATCTTCATAAATTATGAAAACTTCTGTAACACCGAATTTTTATTTTCCTATTCCTTGCGCGAATACAAGAAGCGATTACGAATCCTTGGCAACTTATAAAAATTCCTATCACCCGGTCCAAAAGAAGAAAAAAGAAAAGAAAAGATGTCAAGGACCATCCGAAAGACAAGAGCCAGCATAAAATAATAAAACTCGTTTAGAACTTGAATTATAACACACACACTCCGAACCGCAATCAAAGGGACCGCCATTCGCGAAACAGCGATTTCACAACTTATTGCAACTGTAGCCGAGTCTGCAACGTTAACAATTAACCCTTCGCCAGCCCTCCAATAACGATCGCGGAGTGCACGATTCTAGGAATTCCACACGTTAATGTGCACTCCCCTGCCTCTTTTCAGCACCCATCCAACCCCCTTTTAACCCCCGTTCACCGTTCCAATTCGCGCGGTAGCGATCGGAAACGCGAGGAAAGTTCATCGCGTGTGCCAGCCAGCCAGTAATTTACAATTACGAGAAAATTCACGCGACCTGTTCTGGTCCGACCGAACGCGTCGAGTTTGTTAACGTAGTTAACTCCTAGTTAACTGGCAGCTCTATCGACCGATACTTGTTTATTCGACCTCTCGACGCGTTAATTAACGAGACGATATCAACGAAGGAGCTACGAGATTCTACGTTTCCTCGAATATTTCTTATTTAAGAGGAACCGTGATTCGAAGGAACCAGATGTAAGTAATCCTAGCTCCAACTTGACCACCGTCGCAGAGTGATCGTTAAACCTAACGCCGCTCGTCCACGT
The DNA here is from genome assembly GCA_019453375.1 of Ctenoplectra terminalis. NCBI lineage: Eukaryota > Metazoa > Arthropoda > Insecta > Hymenoptera > Apidae > Ctenoplectra > Ctenoplectra terminalis. The sequence continues at coordinate 20,807 of SMSQ01021672.1, read as the reverse complement.
TTTAACGAGCGTTCCATGGATAATTTTACACCGAGGACTTGGTCCTTTGGACGTTAAGGAGTTATGGGTTGAAGGAGTTGTTGCGTTAGTGGATGATTTAACCTGGTTTTCGGACAGTTTCTAGTGGTTTTGTGAAGATTTCGAGAGGTTCTTGTCGAGTATAATGATTCAGAGGGATTGGCGTTATATTAGTTCCTTTGAACTTAACCCTTATCGCTCCACGCGTACCTCTTGGGCGCTACCGATAATCAAAATTATGTTACATTTGAAATTAATGAAGATTGTTTTAAACGACTCGAAGATATAATTAAAGGATACTTAGCACACCTATATAAATAAAGACGAAAATTCCTTAAAGTTCCAATAGCCTAAAATTAATACAATTTCAAACCTGCTCTCGTAAAGAAAATCTCCAATTCACCCTCGTTAAATTAACTCGCTGGAATAAACCACGAAGAATAGACCAAAGTCACGCCAATTAGGTAGTTCCTAAATTATAGGAAATAATTAATAGCAGAATTCCTGGAAACTGGTTTGAAATCGGATACTAGGACACCGAACAGTCCTGCTCGGAGAATCGTATCGTATCGACAATGTTCCCTCGTATAAAACGAGACTCGGAGGCGGTGTAGCATCTGGAATAACGTAATTACCAATGTTGCATGTAATTAGACGGTCGGGTTAATCGTGGGCGTCACGATCGAAACAAGAAACTTCAGCGGATACTCGATAACAGTTGAACTGCTTGCAAGCTTGTCAGTTTTCTTTGGATTATCGACTGTTCTATATACAAAATATCCAAATTATTGTATTTTTTATAATATCCGATAAGTGAAATAATTTTCTACCAAAGTTCCGCTGTTCTTTCTATGCTCTCAAAAATATGAATTTACATAAAAATCAGATATTTACCAATTACGGTTACAGTATGCTAAGCGAATTGAATCAATTCGATTCAACTTAATCAGAAGCAGCAGAAACACGTCAGAAATTTCCTGCCGTTTCAAACTTGTTTTCCGATCGTAGAAAAATCCTCGCCAATCGTATCGATTGTGCATTAAGCCCGTCCAGTAGCGGGCCGCAATGGAAATGCAGTTTACGCGGCAATAAACTATCCCGAACGACGGAGTGACAGATTCGGGACTGCCTCTATGATTAATGCGGCATACTTTTTTCTTAATCAGTTCCGCGCGTTCTTGGATTAGTTTTGCTTTATCGTTTTAATTTAATACTTGCCAACTGGGCTGGTTGAACGCTGCAAAGCGGATACTTTTTGTGACGGAATAACGCGGGGGAGATATCTGTTAATTATGGTGAAGATATATCATTCGAGAGAACCAAGATTCGCTGTGGTTGGACAGAGAGAGAAAAAAGTTTGTAGATTATATCGGAAGAATTTTAAAATTGAATAAAGTTCCGGCTAAAAACCAACGACAAAGAGCGAACAAATTAATTCGCAGAAAATACTCGAAAAAGCGGCGCTCAAAATTTATAGAAAATAGTTAAGCGAAAAATTGAATAATTAAGCTTTATACTTTCGTCGCGGCACATGGCGTTTCCACGCAAATCTCGCGCTTTAAATTTTTCTCCAAACGAAGTAGACACTCCGGATCGTCAAAACTAACCCCCGCTCCAGCGTTCCAACCCCCAAATTTCCATAAAGGAAAGAAAATAAACATTCGAGCGATAACCATCCGAAATTTGACTTTTCCCGCTCGAATTCAGCTATCTTGGGAGGAGGCCAATAACCGTAGGGAATTTCATTTTTCTCCGGGAGGATTGAACGAGCAGTTTCAGGGGCCAATAACCAGGGCTAGGAATTCAGGTTTTCGTTCGCGTCTCTTGGAACGACGCGACGCCCGTTTCCGTGTGGCCGTAGTATCTCGAAGTCACGGTAAACTACTCAATTATCCACGAATGGATTATACCGCTTTCTGGATTAAACTCGAAACTTTAAGAGGCCTGCCACTTGTAATGGTAATAAAGCTCGGCGATCCTTTGTCAGGGATTTCAGGATTATCCATTCCGCTTCTTATAGCTGGATTATCGATAATCGAAGGGGCATTGTATCGTCTCGATGCAAGCACCGATACACGCGTTGTGCCACGCGATAGGATTTTATTGCGACGACGGGTTTGCTTTCTACCGAAAATGGGAGGTGTACCTTGAATTTGTAATTCTGGGATCGAATGGTTTCGGAATCGATCTGTAATGCGATCAATAGTTTTCTTCCAAATTGTGGAGATACTTATCGATAGTTTATTGGATAGATTTCCTCTTAATGATTCGGAAGAAAAAGAAAGGCTTGGATACTNCCGAAAATGGGGGGTGTACCTTGAATTTGTAATTCTGGGATCGAATGGTTTCGGAATCGATCTGTAATGCGATCAATAGTTTTCTTCCAAATTGTGGAGATACTTATCGATAGTTTATTGGATAGATTTCCTCTTAATGATTCGGAAGAAACAGAAAGGCTTGGATACTGAAAGGTTGTAGAGGATTGCAATACTAATTGTGAGCTTTAACACAATATTTAACAAGATAGGGAACGATTTTCGCTCATGAGAATTTTTATTTTAGAAGAATCTAAAGAAAAAGACAAAGAAACTTACCCCTACTCTAAAAGAATATCGCACAACTATTTAAATCGTTCGACCATCTTAGATTCACGTCATCACTTCCGAAATTCTACCAAACGAAGACCTTTCAACCGATCATTACTACCCTAAACGGACCAGACCTTTGTCTAGCCCATTCCATCTCGGTGTTCCCATCCGCTCCTTTGATTTCCCGATACGGGCTGTCGTTTGAGAACGAAATCTTTGGTTCTGGCGTAATTATAACGTTCAACCTGCACGATCTTCGTTCAGTCTCCTGGAAACGTCACCGCCAGACGAAACCACCCCTTCTCTGTCTTAACTACCCCCTGAAGGTTCGTCAGCGGGAGGGAAAATTGCATTCGTGGTAATTCACGTTCCTTTGCCAGTGACATAACTGGCCAGACCCCATGCGGTCGGTCAAGATGCATATTCGGACGCGTGTTTCGGTGATGCATTATGCGACGTTCTCGTGACGCCCGGTCGACGGGGGAATTTGCGGAAGCCGCGGTGGTTGTTTGCATCCGGGAGAATTGCGGACCCGCTTCCGGTCGATTTATGTACCCCGAATACCGCATTGGTTTCGGTTGTTTTCTGGTTTGATCGAGCAACTCCCCTTGGAAGGGTTCTATAACCCGTATCGGTAAGCAAAAGGCCTAGACGCGAGCTTCTCTACGTTAAGCATCTGAGATATTTGAGCAAATCTATTTTAGGAGACGGTGTAACTTATCTCGTTGGTCATATTTTATCCATTCAATAAGTTTAAGAATTAATTTTTTATAGGATTTCAAAAATTTCAACCAACCAGAATACTTTTTACGAAACACACTTCCTCCAAGAATCGATTTCTTGCTCCTCCCAAATAGATCCTTTCCAGTAGAATTTTTCCAAAGCTAACACGTTTCTTAAGGAAACGCAGCTTCGACAATAAGAATTTCAGCCAGTCTACAAAATTCTACCTCCTTACGACACAATACCTTCCGATCGCGACTCGAACCATCGCCCACCATCCAACGAGCGTCATTCAGGAGACGTCGTCGCGGTTTACCCTGTAAACTCTGCGAGGAAAACGCGAATTCGAGGCGGGAATGAGCGTGGAAAGGCGACGATCGAACGAGCTCCTTGCGTCAGACGTTTAAATCCGTTCTTTCCGGGTTTCTCCTGAGGTTTGGGAGGAAGCAAAATACAGGAAAATCGTGGGGAAAGGTATCCTTCGTTGGATTTCTAGGGATAAATACGGGATACCAAGCCCTATCGAACGAAACGAAAAATCCGTGTATCCCTTTTTCCAGAGAAAATGTTTCCACTGGTTCGTTCGGCTGATTCAGCCAAGCTTAGTTCGTGGAATATTTTAATTTCTCCTCGTGAGATTGCTTTGGCGGCTTTTAAGCGTGCTTTTGAGGGGCCAGCAGCGATGATTCGCTTCCTTTGCTCGATTCGTTGCAGGTTCGACGTTAATGGATTATTTTCCGGATGAGCTTGCGTGTGACAGTGTCGTCGGTACGAGCCTCCTCTTCGGAGATAATTAATTTTTATGACGACATTGAACGATCGATTTCGGAGCGATTATGTTGCAAATAAAATTGCAGTTCCGAAAGACGATTATTCTATGTTTTCGTAAAAAAAATTCAGCGAGACTTTTTTTTGTACGTTTCTTGAAATCGGTTCGCAATTCATCGGAAAGTAAAAAAAAATTCTTCATAAATATGTTTTTTAATGTTCTTCCCACAAACGATCTTCGATTCACCAAGAATAATTTTTTATCTCAAACTCGAAACATACGTCAACTCGAAAGGATAAAAATTGAAAAGAAAATTACAGTGAAATTTATATCATCCTTCAGAAACCACTATGACTCGCTTCTCCCGACGCCACATTTCCAGTTCTCACCTGACACGAGGCGCTATTTCCTGACGCGTGGCAACGTCGCGTTAAAGAACGAGCCAGCGAACGAAACGATTCCGCATCCTGACACTGAAATCTCTTTTCCAGACCCGCGTGAACCCTTTAAACAAACACGTCACGTATCCGAACCCCTTAAACTCTCACCCTACTCGACGGATCTATGTTTCTCTGACACGGATCCGAGATTTCACGACTTAATTTAACGATCGCGAGGACCGAACACCGACTCTCAGCAGGCAAAGAGATAGTTGTCGATGAACACCGCTAAGAGGGTTTAGCGTCTGCTTTGAAACAAAGCTCAGCCTGGGGCGGCGACAATAAGACGAGCACAATACCGGAAACGAAGTTAGCCTCGCGTGCGTGTCCTCGCTGCGTGACCCAGAATTGTCGCCGCTTGGCTGATTCGTTCGCGAAACTTTGTCTTTGGTTGTTGTGTCGGGGATGGAAACCAAGGAAATTGTTGTATCAGTGATTTTAGTATCGTGAATGGGTTGTTCGTGAGTGAAGTTAGAGGATATAGAAAGAAGAGTTATCGAGAGTTTTGTTTGTGATGTTACTATTGTATCTATAGTCGAAACAGTTATTGGAGTTTTGGTTAAATTGGTATAAATATTTTTTGTAATTCAATTAGTTCCTGAATTATTAGTCGCTCTAAAATTGTACGAGTATCTAAAAAATTCAACGATTAAAAAGATTGGTTGAAAGAGAAATCGGAAAAGAATTATTATTTTAAGAGAAAGGAAGCAATGTGTAACGAATCTATAGATAAAAGAGTGAACGAAATTAGAATTGTGACAGATCAACTTTAAATATACAGGTGAACGAATAAATATAACTAGTCCGAAGCTATTACTATTCTATGAAGCTCTTCCCTTTTCTGTTTCCTTTCTACTGGAAACGTAGCTTAAAACCAATTGAAGTGACAAGTATTTAGAAAATCGTAACCGTCTCGGTATCTACAAGTGGAACACGAGTACTTCCCGGAGCGGTACACGGCACTGTCAGGGTTCGTTTTAACCCTCCGGGAGAATTATTCAAGCTGCTGTGGCGGAACGAACGAGTTCGCGGTAACTTATTGTGAAACTTGCCGCGCGGTTCGAAGAAATATAGTCCACGGCTGTAATATGCTTGAATTATTGACTCGTGGCCGCCGCCGCTTCGGTGAAAACTTTCGGTATAAACAGAGGAATGCTAGCTTTCGCGAAAGCGGCCGGAAAATTTGGAAACTTTTCACCGTGACGTGCTCACTGTCACTGGGACCAAATTTCGATATTTCAACAAGTGACTCGGTTGTTGAATTACATTTCAGAATTTCAGAGTGCATCCACAGAGCAATGTAGAATTCATTGCTTGTGGTTTCTGTAAAATTTTGTTGTTTTATCGAATTTCTTTTTTTTTTTTTTAAATCGTTAATACATTTTTTAGCAGTTACTCTTGGTGAAATAGATTTGATCGGACAGAGCGATGTAAAGATAAATAAAAATAATTGTATCTCAGAAAAAATTGGAGAGCAGACTTAGCTTCACGCGAGACAGAATTTCACATTATTAAGATGTAATTAATTTTAGCATAACTAATTTTCTGTCACTATGTTTGATCGAAAATTTGCTACCAAGGATAGTACTGTGTAGCAAAAATACGGTTTAAACGTTTAAAGAGCCAAAGGAATACGCGTTTCAAGTAAAATACGAAATCTCTGCCGTGTCTGGCCATACACGGGGCTATACCACTTAAAACTTCCAAACAACAGTTTCTCCAATTGATAGCTTGGAAATGAAATCTTTTTCAATTCTATTCGTTACTTCGCTACTGTTTAGCACACAAAGTGACAAAATATCAACCTCACCCCTTTTTGTTATAACTTTATCCCAATTAAAATACTTTATCACCAAAGACCCATTAAATATCTCCGAATTTTAGTTCTAAAACAATTTATAAGGAATCAATTTTAGACTTTCCTCTTTCACTCGAGACCGCGAGAAAAATCTAACGTCTCGAACCCAACCAAACACCTTCAGACTCTCAATTAAAGAGAATTTTCTCGCGACACGAAATCCATCCAGTCTACGTCTCTGTCTTAACATAAATTAGCAAGTCTCTCGACGGATTAAGTCGTCCTCTCAGTCGTTTGTCTCGATCGTTTCGTCGGTATGCATTTAAAGAAGGATAATCGAGGCTGGCTCGCGACTGACCCAACCCTCGCCGGGAAAGGGACCGTTTTCTAACGAGAAAAGTTTCCCTCGGCCAACGATTCCGGTTTCCTTATTTTCCAGGGCACGCGGCGCTGTCTTCGTCCGGGATTCAGATTAAATTCACGACTACTTCGCTCCTGTCGAATCCTATTTCCTTCTTCTATCATCCAGCCGACACCTTAATGAACAATTTGTGGTTCAACTTTGACCGACCCTTCTTTATCCGGAAGCTGCTCGAACGCATCTTATTATAGCCTTCCTCTTTCACGGCTCGAGGGCAACGGGGATCCCTTCTGTGCACGAAAGTGGATGCAAATGATATAAATATTGTAGACAGATGGGGTTTTGGGTGGTGCTTGTACTTTTATGGTGCTTCGAGGGTTTTAAGAATGAGGGAAGTTAGGGAAATATTCTTGCGAAAATCCTTGAGAACGGGGTTGGTCCTTGTTGATCTTATAAGCGCTCCTTTAAATTTCTGTGCCGCCACAGCGTTGGTTTAATATATATTTTGGAAACTTTACGCGGACTGGAATTTTTCTATGGTTATCCCGTGTTGAGTGGTCGCTGTGTACTGTGATTACAGTCACCTATAAATATTTTTAATATTCGATGACTTCGAACACTAATCTTTAGCAGATACTGTATAATTATGAATAAAATTTTTATAACATTGATTTCCCTCTTTTGCTGTCTGCAAAAAACGAAGTTGCTATTTATCGTGTGCACCAAAAATTCTGTTCTTCTCAATCAATAGCTTCAGAATTTTAAAGCTCCCATTCTTCGAGGAAGAATTTGAAGTAATAGGTAACTGGAAGAAGAGATTCGTTCTCCACAGGAAAGGCGTTCGAGAAAAAGGAGCTAATCAGTCGAGACTGGATCGAACCCAGGGACCAGGGCGTGATCTTCTCCGTGACACTTTAAGTGCAGCCACTCAGGGTAAAAAGTGGCTCCTTCGCGGGTTAGGTTCATCCGTAAACGAGGAAGACGCGTGTCCAGGACTTCTTAAATCCGGAAAGTCTTCCGAATCGTCTACATTCCTCGATACTCTGTTTTTTCCTTGATCTCGAAAAGCTTTCTTTTCCTTTTTTATCTTTAGATTGAATTCTAATAAAATCTTCTTGAAAAAAATATTCCTTGCTCTGTTCAAAACTGAAACAACCGTATAAAAATTCTTACTTCGAAATTCTAAAGACTCTTCTGTTAAAAAAAAAAGCAGAAAATCAGAAACGATAGAAAATGACAGACCCAAAAAATTCTCTAACGCATAAACGTTATACTACATTTTTTAAGCAGCCATAAAAATACAATCGTTACAGGATTAATTAACCTGTGCCCTGGTCCAAACACAAACTATACACAAAAACAGGTAATCAACGTAACCTTGTCAAAGAAAGCCCCTTTTTGTCTCCCAAAAACGACATCACAGTGTCCAATCAGTGCCCCAAGACTGTCCTTTTCTCGCTTCCAAGATAATCCTCCGAGTGACGAACGACCACGTCGCCGAGGAAGACGCGAGACGCCTTTCTGTGACGGGCTTCTTCCCGTGGCATTTGCAAGGGGACAAGAAATGGCGCATGTCCGAGCTGTCTGCCAATACCAAGTATCTTGAGAGCGTTACATCGTTGCTGGTCGATTGCAGCCGCGATATCGATTGTGAGGGGGCAAGAAGCTGTGACAAGAGAGGCCGTCGCGAGCTCTGGACAAGCGGATGGAAAGCTTATCAGCAATCGTGCCTTCTCGAAGATTTCCCCGCGTTTCCAGGCGATGGCCTCCGTGAACCTTTCGCGTCGAGACTAAGAATTGCTTCGCATGACGCGCGACTAACTTTGCATAACAGGAATATAAATTTTCGTGCGAGAAAAAAGAATTCTTTCATGGAATAAGATTAGTCCAACAATATTTTGTATTTTCCTTCGCGTTTAAAAGAACAAAAAGAAAAGTGGCGAACATGTTCTCTGAATCGTTCAACAGGACCATTCTCGAGTGTTCACGCAGATCCGGCTTTAATATCGAGCCCTCGCATCATTCGTTACGAACGGTTGGCGGCGGCCAGAAGTGGTAGAAAAACTGGCGAAGGAATGAAAAAAACGCGGTCCCTTCTCGAGCTTTCGCCTGTGCGACGAGTACTTAACAAGCTAGCCTAACAGCTACCACTTTTCGAGAAACGTTTCACCCCCGTCTCCCTCGCTTCTCTCCGTTCCAAAATTATAGCGGAGAAATAAATCTAATTCGGACAATGAAAATAAAAACCGAGCGAAAAAGAGTAGAAGAAACGAAACCTAAAATAGAACAAAAGGAAGCGCCGTTCTGTGTTTCGAGTAAACTCTCTTTCTCTCTGCTCCGAGAAAAGCGGAGGGGAAACTACCCCCTTGTTCGTCTTCATCCTTCACCCTCTCAACCGTCCACGAATGGAAAATTCAATTTGCTGGCCGGCTTTCTTATTTGATCGTGCGCAAACACAAAACGAGAACGAGCTTCGTTTCATTCTCCTCTTCACCCTCTTTGCGCTCGTTGCATTTTTCAAAATCAGACCCGGCCGCGCGGAATTGAACGCAGCCGAAGCTCTCCTACAAGGGAAACGAATTTGCAGGCTGGAAATGGATCGTTCACCAGTTCCTTGTTCCTCCTGTCCGCGTTTCTTCTTTCGAGCCAATGGAATGACTCGGTCGATGTGGATCGAAGATTTTTTCGAGGGAGTTTCATCCCTTCGAGACGCAGCCACGCAGGGCTCGAGGGGAGTCGGATTGACTTAATTGTCTTCTCGATTCGCAAAGGCTGTTCGAGTGGCTGAGGGATTTCTAGGAAACGATAGCGACGAGCTCTCGAGTATCGTTTGGGGAAGACTGATTGCGTGAAAGCGGGGGCGATTACTGGAAATTGATTCGACGTAATAGATGCGAATTAGGATTCGCTGAATTGATAAAGGGTTGAAGCTTCTTGCTTCGTTCTTCGAAGCTATATTTTAACGACACCTTTTCACCGTCGAAACTTTGCAATTGAGATCCGTCGAGAGCGTTTAATTGTTATGAAAATTTCTTGAGAAGCTGTTAAGCGAATTGAAATTCTTTGAATATTTTTATTAACTTGTTGGTGGAACGATGGTTGCAAAATTTATCTCATCTTGCAAATATTCTTGTTGAGTTTAAGAAACTACTTGTGGAGAAAAAACAAGTGCAACCCTTGGCACTTTAAGAATCAAACACTAGAAGCTTCCGAAGATCTCGATAAATATATCTAACGCTTTATCCAGTGGCCATATTCAATGCTACCCTTTGAAAGTAACACTCGAGGCAGCAACGTTTCTTCTCGAAGCATCTTGAATCACGTTCCATTACTCCCCGAACGTCATCGCAGATATTCACGACGGTTCATCGAGGTACTGGAGCAAATAACAAAAATCTACCTCACTTTCTCTACCTTTGGGACGATAAATCACCCATTGGCGACGATTTTATCAAACTATCCTTAACGAAACAAGATTAACGACGTATCCATCGAGGTAGCGAAATCAATGGTACCAATTTACTAATGGTTTACATCAGAAAATTCAGTAACGTTAAAAATCTCTCCATTTTGTCATCCCTTAAATAATAGAAATACCTCCTCGTTTAAAAATGAATAAAATAAAACAGTTGGAAGGGTATAACAAATTTTGAAAGGACTGGAAATATAAAAAACAAAGGAGATATCTAAGTGGCCTTCTTTAGGTGAAATATCCGGTATTCTTCTTTACAATTTTGAGGGAAATATTCGCGGAGTATCCTTTTCTCACCCTCGCACCACTTACGACTCCCTGTTCCTCTCACATTGAGAACCGTATCCCTCAATTTCCCTCTCCGATCCCTCTTTACCCTTGTTTCCCTCGATTGATATACTTTGCTGCATGGTCCCATTCGCAGGGACAATAAACGACGTTTAATCAGGTTAAGAGGAGGGTCTGGAGCTCTGCCAGCCCCCTGCAGAGGGTGTTTCGAAAAGTGCGTGTTAATAGTCTGGGTTGGTGGATAAGTTTCAGCAACGATTGGTGCCTCCGTATTCAGAAAAGAGTGTTCGAGAAGTGACTTTAAGAAATGATGCTTTTTACAGAGTGAAATGACGAAAGTAAGGCTTTCTGCGTGTGCGATCGTCGAAGAGGGTAAGATCTGGGCGAAAACAAGCGGCTAGGCAGATTAGGGGATGGAAAGTGTGTCGCGGGGAGGGTGGGAGGGTGATTTAAGGGTTGAAAGTGGTGGGGAGAATTGTGGAGGGAAAGAATAGGTCACGCGGTGTGCTAAGTCAGGGTTTTGGTTTTCAGGTTTCGGTGTTTGAGAGTGGATAAATTGAAGAAGGAAAAGAAAATGTAAATTTGGATATTGATGAAAGATAAATTCAACGATCGGTATAAAATATTGTTCTAGTGTTTTTTTAATTTCTTACAGGAGTGTAAAAATTAAAAGAAAATACTGATGATTTTCATTTCACTCTAATGGACTAAAGCTGAGAAATACTTGGTATTTCCTGAGACGTTAACAGAAAATCTAATTCCTACAATAGTAATTATTTACCACGACCGTCGTAATCATTTTCTTAACCACCAACAGGATAAACTATCAACGACTTAGCATAAACAAAGTTAGCGTAAACGCGTTTAAATGCAGATTTTCGGAGAACACGGAAACGTATCCGACACTGGAGTCGTACGAGTAATTAGAAACGCGTAATTAAGACGAGCTTAAGGCGATATCACGCCTCGCGGATACGAAATTTCAGGCGTGAGATTATCCAGTTGAAGCAGCGGAAACGGCAAGGCTGGAGAACGCGGCTGATCGCCTCTTCCCCTGGTTACTGTATTTTAAATTATGTGACCATTGTAAACGCGCATTTATCTCGAGAAGAAATCTCCCTGAGAGCTTCTACTCGAGAACGCTTTATTGAAAGTAGACAGGAAACGTGTCTTAGGCCTCTTCCACAACATTCGTTGCGAATTTTTATATCGAACTGGACATACCGGACGTACTCTTTGTGAAAATTGAAATTACAAATGAATCGTAACGTAAAGTTCCTTGGATACATTTTTAAATGTCATTTAAATAACAGACAAATGTCCTTAAAAAATTTAATTACGATTTAGTTACGAGTTCTTAAATATGTTTAGTTTAGTTTACGAAATCTTCAAGCTTCGTGGTTCTCGAATTACTAGACAAAGGTGTTAAGAAGATAAGAAGTTCCGCCGCGGCGGTGTGAGCGATGCTTTAACCTACACGCCTGAAATTCCGCAGAATAATGGCGGCGTGGCGCGGATCCGCGAGCGCCGGCGCGAAAAAGAGATGCATCGCCCTAAAAATATCGCGAATGCCGCGATTATTTTCACCGTATCTTAGGAAACGTAGACGACCGCGATAAGAAATGATAGAAACGACGTAAGATACCGCGACAATCCAGCTAGAACGAGGAAAAGAGAAAGAGAGATGTCTTAATGGCATCGTTCAGGAAAAACGCAGAGATCTCGGGAACATTTTGTCCGATAACAGTTTGTTGAATGAAGATGCAATATAAACTGCCCTATTTTCTCTGATATTTTACAATTACAGTACTTCTAACTATGAACTAATAATAACTCCATTTTCTTTTTTTTTTTTATTGTTCGAGTTTATTCGAATCAAATTTCTAAATGACTCGACCAGAGACGCGTCGCCTTGTCGATTGTAATTCATTTATTTCATAAAATTAAAGTGTCGGTATTAAATTTGAGTACTTTTGTGTTTCACGTTGTTTCGTTATATCCTAAGTATCCATTATTACTTCCCTCTTGAACGCTTATAAAAATTATCTCGGCGATAAAATATCGCCAAGAAATCCTATCAAAAGACACTTCTATCTTTTGTTTCCTTTTTACATCCCTGCCAACAGTATAAATCAGTGCAGGGTGGTCGAAGGTAATGGCGTTTTAAGTGACAGCCAGCGGAACAATGGCCGCAACGATAGCAACAATGGCGACGTCGCAGAGGAACAAAGAGACGCGTCCATGGAAAGTCGTCGTAAAACACCGATTATTTTCAGTCGTTCGTGGATAGAGAACGATAAGACGATAGAAAAATCGGAACCGCAAGAAGCACGGTGAAGAATCATGCGTCTTCGATGTCGCGGAATTAAGACCGTTCCGATCGGTGAGTCATTGGAAACGCGGCTTTATGCACGCACGGTTTTACGACATTTTTACACCGTCCGATAAAGGAATAACGGCTGGCCGTGGAAACGTGCAACGCAATATATAACGGGACAAGAAAGCGAGCGAATTCTCCGCGAAAAAATAAATAAAATAGGTGGAGTACCGAAAAAAAATACGGTTTTTTTTTACAGGAAATTTAGTTTTCCGGGAAATCGAGTTTGAACGCTGCACAATTTTCAGAATAATCGGAGTGAAAAAAAAATGGTATAAATGTTGAAAGTTTAGAATAGATAACATAAAATATCGTTTGTCAGAAAAATGACGCAGCTCAAAACTTTATATCATTTAGATGCGATGTTAAAATAATTTTTAAACGTCTATTATTTTCTCCCGAGAAGTAACTTTTAAAAAATGCTTATCCGAGAGTGATGTGATTTATTTTTGTCGCTTTTCTTTCCGAACGATAATTCCAATGGACAGAAAATCAGGATACCCTAATTTAATATTCACCCAAGATATTCTTCCACCCTAAGGTATCACTGCAAACGTTTGTATCCTACAAATTTTTACCTATGAATAATTCCACATTTTTCGCCCGATTTTTTCACACCAATTTTTTTATTCTTCGATATTAGTTATCCGCGTTAAATTGACTAAAAACGACGAAAGACTTCTGAGATTTCAAGGTAAACAAAGGCCACGTCACAACGCCAATGGAAAAGATTTCGTTAGCTCTCGTTACGACGGCAAATTGGCCGCGTCGATTTAATATCGGCGTCCAGCAAAGAGCGTCAGTCCTCCCAAAGGGACAGAATGACTTTCAGATGAGCCTTTCCACGATAATAAGACCGGTTTTTCGACAAAGAAAGCCCCCCTTTGGTCGGCGAGCAACGTAAGAGTTTAATGAATTTCAGAGCATTCCGTTCGTCAGCTTGGAGATAAGTTCTCAAAGAAAAAATCTCGCTGAACCTCTATCGGTGGAACAAAGAATAATTTTTTCTAGCAGAGAAACTTTTCTCGCCCTGGGATCCACGTCGACAGAGGAAACGAACGGATACCGAATTCCTTCTCGATGATGCCGAACAGAATCCTCTTGTTAAAGGCGAACTGTTTCCACGAAAGTTCCTTCTGCCGGAACAATCGAATACTTTTTAGATTAAATGAAATTTCCCAATCGTTGGCGTGAAAAAAGCTTCGGCAATAGAAGTTCCATCAATTCTTTTCTTCGTCTAATTTGATTGGAAATATTCAGTGCACTTTAACGTTCATTGGTTGTGAAAAATTCGCTATAAGATTCCTAAGGCAAGTATCGAGGCTACTTTTATAGAAAATAATTAGAGCTACCGTAGAAGTGGATCAAAGGCTCTGATAACCGAAACATTGTTTGCTTATGTTAGAAAAAGAAAATAATAGTTAATTTATAGTTTCTCAAATTAAGCAAAATTGTTGCCAATTCGCTTTTAGCAGATTAAAGATCTATAATATACAAACGAGAAACTAATAATTACCATAATTAAGCTTCTGGATAGCAGAAAAATGGTATAATAATGAATTTTAAATTTTTGTGCGTAAATATCAAGTAGAACAAGTCAAGGATACAGCAGACCCGACGTAATCGAGAGACAGAATGATGTTCCAAGCGCTAAACGGCGGCGGGAAGTCGCGACTGCGGTTTAAACAGGAAGTTTACGCGGTAATCCCCGGCACCTGCGATAGTTTTGGCCAAAATTCCGTTCCTCCAGGTTCGAGGCTTAGCTCGCGCTACAAATTTCTGCTCGAACGCCGATCGGGGAGCTCCTTAAGGCGCGTTACACGCGATACCGCTCCGGTTGCACGATCGGTTCCAACCTGGCAACTTCACAGTTTACATCCACCGTCGTTATCGCCGCCACGATTGCCTCTAATACAGCTACTCGTGATACGTATATTTCGTAGCTCCCTGTTATGGACGATTATCGCATGGAAAGGAGATGACGCGAGGTATTGTATCGACGATTTTCGATACAATGTTCGTGACGAGATAGAGGCAAGATTGTGTTAACAGAGTCGGAAAGTGATTATTAATAATTCCAAATAATACTTTACAATATGTGTTGGAACTGATGTTTGTAAAAATTGAAGTAATTATGAATTTAAAAAATATATATATATACAATTTAACTCATAAATTAGAAAAATATTTCTCGAAACAAGTACGATTGTAAAAAAAAAATTATTCACTTCACCCTTCGAAGAATCATTCCTCTTCGAAATTAAACGAAGCAAACTCCTTATAAAAATTTCTAAACCCTGTCGACTCTGAACCTTTCATTACCCAAAAATTGTCCAAATAAAATGAAATCCTAGTTCCCATCAACGTTATCATTTTTCCACCGTTCACTCAGACACATGATCGATCTAGCGCGAATTTTTAACGCGGTCGCGAGCATTCCCTGGTCGGTCCAATCAAGACCGTGTCACCGACTTCTTCAATCATTCACCCTGCGTGACGCGCATAGATTCGTAGACGCGATTGTTCACGGTGGCGTGTGGCTTTCACGCGATAAAATTCCCTCTCGAATTAATGCCGGTTTATTATGTGCTAATGATCAGCCGACTCGAAACGAATATCGCGGGCCTGGTGTAATTATATCGCGTTTAGACGCGCACCGTGCCACGAGTCCCAGTGGCTCGATTTGTTCCATTACGCGCGAACGGGCTTGGGCGTTAATGCGTTTATCAGTCGCTGGTTTTACGCTGGCTCGCGATTTCGAACGGAACTTTGCACCTGCATAATTCGTGCGAGGACTGATTACGTAATCCGCGGAGGACACGCGAAATTCGAGTGACAAACGGGGGTATAATTCACGCGAAAGTTTGTGAATAGTTGGGATGAACTGGAGTCGCTTAGAGTTGAGTTAGAGTGGAAATTGGTTAAGGGAGGGTTGGTGGGAATGATTGTTGTTTTTGATGAATGGGTTTGTAATATATTGTGACGTGTGTAGAATTAATGGTAATTGTGTAATTACTGAATAGACTTAGAATTCATTAGTGTTACTCTACGGTATAAGTATTTGAATACAAATGGTAAAAATTATCGATTAAAAAATATTATTTCGCAATAATAATGTCAATACAATATTCTATGATATGTATAAAATCTACGAGAATAACGTAATAAATAATTACACAGAGATTCATGAGCGGTGAATTTCAGAAAGAACGAGGACGATAAAAATTATTTTATTAAGAAGTAAAGTTTTTAAAAATATTTTTGTAAATTCAGATCACCTAACACTAACACTAACGCTCCGAACTGTAACTATACTGACCACAGGAAAATTACATATCGAAAGATCTCGTGAAAAGAACAGAAACATTAAAAATGTTCCTGGGTCAGTAGTATGAGTCAACGCTTTCCGCTACATCGGACCGAGTTCGATTCTCGCGACAGACATTTCTATTTCCACGCTATTTAGCTATCGTAAAATTATCCCACCTTCTTCCCCGACTCTCAAACTCATTTAATATTGGTTTTAGCTCACGTTGACTCGTTGGGAATAAATATTTCAAACCGGTTACTCGAAGTTGACTAATTGTCCGAATCGATTTTCCCTCGGACGTGTAACAGTGTTCTCAGACACTGCATTAACTCAAAAAGCAATATAAATGGAGGTACAGGAGGAATAGGAAAACAGTTGTGCCATTCATCCAGGGAACCGTGCAACAAAATTAGTTTCCAGAAAATAGAAGCTCGTGACTACATCCTGTGAGCTTACGCTACAGTCGAATTCGTTGAATTTGTACTACGCCAAGAGGATGAGGTATACATTGAACATGAAATGTAGAACAGTAATATGATAGACGAATCTTAGCAAATATTACACCCAAATATGAACGACTAATTGTGTGTACCTTGCACCGGAGTCCTAAACCCTGTGTTAATTGGACTATATACGCAAAGTTGCAGCAGAACGGAAATTACTAAATTACCTTAATTAGATTGCATCAAGGTTTCCCGGAGGTTCGAAAAATTGCACTTCCTTCGAACTGGAAGCTTACCAGATGTTACAACACCGATGAAACCTTCACCTTTCGCTACTACGATCCCTTCGATTGCCAGAAATCAATTGTTCCCATTTCTTTGTCTTTCAACATCGTATCAAGAAGTTAAAGATGGATAAAAATTTAATATACTTGGAATTCGAATTCTGGTGACTTCCAGTCCTCATAAATCGACCTTATTATACCACGAAATCGTTTTTGTCGAGAACCAATATCGGCCCACTTACGATTTATCCATATTCATTAGCGAGCCACGTCGACGAACCCCCTACCAATCAGCCTCGATAATTATCCGCGTAATTAGGCCGAGGCCGGCTCAAACATAGCCATTTCGTGGGTCCATCCTGTATTTCACTTAGCAGCAACCCCGAAATTGAAGCAATTCCAGCTTCCACGAGCCCGCGATTACTTTTTCACGTGCGTGGAATCTGTTATGCGATTCGGGAACGTCATAATCATCCCTTCGACGTTCGGCCGGCGATCCCGGAATCCGGTGATTTTCAAATTGAAATTACCTCCGGCTTTAATATCTCGTTTTTCGGTCGAACGGAATAACAAACGAAAAACAGAGGCTGAGGTTCGACGGGGATTCACTGTTTGCCGATTTAAGCGATCAACGAATCCTCTTTGCGCAACACGCGCGGTGCAAATCGTCTGTGAAAGGGGGCGGAAAATATTTATCGATATAAAACGGGGAAGAGGGGAATCTTTACGCAAGCTTTCCGACCACGCGTTAATCAAACGAGAATCAAAAATTTTCCTGCCGCGATCGCGTTGCACGGTTTCCGTTTTCACGCTGCCAATTAATCGGCGCCGCGGAGAAAATGCTTCGTAAGCGTTTGCTGACCATGTTGCAGTCCTTTTCGAAACACGTTTGCGATTAACAATATCGATTTTACCGAATTTAATTTACCGTGGAATTATTTTGCAGATTTACATGTGGTTGTTTGATTTTTTTTTTTTTTTTTTTTTTTTTTT
>SMSQ01021671.1:0-14137 GCA_019453375.1 Ctenoplectra terminalis | reverse complement strand
TTAACACGTTGAGCGCCACGTCAGCCATCGGTGGCTGACACTAGACTTTCCGTTTAGGCCGCGTCAGCCATCGGTGGCTGACACTAGATTTTCTGTTTAGGTCGCGTCAACCATCGGTGGCTGACAGCGTGTAACATGAGAACTATAAAATTTTACACTATTTTGCGGAATTACACAAAATTTATTTAAAATTTACTTAATTTGGTATTATTACAGTATTAATGGGATCGGAAACACCAGCCCTTCAATACCAGTGCGTATAAGCGGCGCTCGTGGCCTGAACGGGATTGTCTTAGAAATACGCGTGGCGCTCAACGTGTTAACCTAAGCTAATTTTTTAAATGGTTTCAGCATGAAACAAGATATGATTCATGAATTATTTCGAGGTACGATTTAGACAATTCCCCTATCTATGAATAGCATAACCAATAAGCTTTGCATAAATCGTTCGTGCATAGGAAACCAACGCAAATGATTCCCTGGTAAAGCGACGAGATTGGTAAGCAATATAATAAACTCTATGTATTTTGAAACAAATCGCAAGGCCATGTACGATCGCGGTCCGTTCAGCTTCGATGAAACGCATCGTTTATACATATCCTCTTGTACAACCGTATCGACTCAATATCAAGCCCGCTAAACATAAACGGAAGGTTTGTCCTTCGATAAAAGTGTACAATTCTATGTGAGCACCCGTACACGATCGATCCCGTCGAGATCTTTGTAACGGCGAATAGGTAAAAGGAACAAGACAGAAATAATATTCCAAAGGCGATAGAATACTGAAATGCATCCTGAAACGTGAATAAGGAACAGTTGTTTCTCATCCTCTTGCGACGATTTATCGTAACTGCGAGAAAATTAATATATTATAAACCTATGTTCGAATACATGCAAATAAATCGAAGAATAATGGATATTTAATCAATTAAGACAATATTTATGACGCTATGAAGTTATTAATCAAATTTTGTTATTTAATCGTTAAAAATAAATTTTTAATCAATTAATTTAATCAATTAAGGCAACGTTTATGACACTATGAAGTTATTAAACGAATGTTAGAAAATCGCGGTACACAAACGGCTAAAGCAGGTCATGTGCATTTCGTCAAGGCGCTTCCTCTCTTAAGAGAAACTCCTTGGAACTTACGGCAATAAAATTAAAAGGCAGGCAATACTGAGGGGAACGTCCTCGCGACTCACGAATAGTCTAGAAGGACATTATTGTATTAGCCTTCGACGTGAACGCACGCACCATTAAAAAAAGTATTTCAAAAACGTCCACAAACTTTATCTTTTATTTGCCGTTCAAATCGTATTTATAAATAAAATCGTATTTATAAATCAAATATTGCAGAATAAAGTTTCTTTAATAGCAGTTTCTTATATGACATAAAGAACACTAGCTTTGAATATTATCAAATTATTTATTAACCTCAGAACTTCTTTTGGAGGGGAGGTGGCTCTTTGAATCCATAAATCGAATAACTAAATTAAAACTAATTCCCTTCTGCGAAAAATTCTCAAAAAATGATTTATTGTCAGTAACAAAGAACCACAGAACGAAAAATCAAACTAATTAGTATGTATTTGCAAAGCATTATCAAACGATTTAACACGTTCGTCGGCCAGCGTGAATCGGTCGAGTTTCTCACGGGGCCCAAATCCGATAGTCGAAGCGCAGGAACGTAAACAGAGCGATTAACTGAAATAGCGACGATGCAATTCAAGTAAGATACAAATTAATTTTTTTTAAATAATATTTTATATTTTTCATGTTTTCTTGAACAGGTAATTTTCGTGTTTATTTTACAAAAAATGTAAAAAAGACTACAACATATTATCCCAATTGTTCAAAATCACAACACAAATGTGTTTGAACCGATTTAACGAATACCATGCTACGTGGTACAGGTAACCCTCCTATAACACGGTAGATAGGTTTCTGGAAAATGATGCGTTGCATGAAACCGTGTTATATGAGACTCAGAGCCAGTACAAAAAGGGAGGTTATGTTCCGAAAACTTATTAAAAAGAAACTATTTTTTTTTAATTCCATATAAGTAACTTAATTTTTATAAAAAATATAAATGTATGTATAAGACAAAACGAAAATAAAACAAAAAATATTATTTTCATTTGATGTAATTTTAATTTAATAAATTTTTTCCTTATCACTACTTCGCACAATCAAACGCGAACGTTTTTTCAATTGAACGATATCGCCTTCACTCTCTGAACCTTTATCTTCATTTAGATTTTTTGCACCTTCTATCGTCCTTTAAAAAATCTGTAATTTTGGTTTGTTTGCTGGTTCTTACAAGGTCACATTATTTTAAGGTAATTTAGTTTTTAAATATGTTAAACAAAAATCACGTTATCCAGTGCTGTAGAAGTACAGTGTTGTACAAAGGTTTTCGCAATTTTCTTATCGTGTTAAAGCGAAACAGTGTTATTGGATACCGTGTTGTAGGAGGGCTACCTGTATAATGTTATATTTTATTTTAAATATAAATTAATGCATAGTAGGGCAAAGTAGTTAAACGAAGAAGACTTTAAATAAATTATTTCCATGATAATGTATAATATAACATAGTGTGAATATTTTTAACATTTTTATTTTGTATATTTTATATTTGCCGATGCTTATTCCATTAAATTCCTTTCCGTCACCCAGATATGAGTGATGTGGCAACGAACGTTTTAAGAAGAATAAGAATTAACAATTCTGTTACACTTGGACGTAAGGTTTATAAGGTTAAAAAAAATCCAACACTTATGAGAAACATAAAATATAATTTTCTGATTCCTTCTAAATCAGTCTGGAAACAAAAAGTATCTAAAGTAATAGCGTATTCAAATTGTGCGCTCCTACGACGTTGTGCGTTAATTGGCTGCGGAGCGGTATCACCGACTGGCCTAATTACATTCGAACCAGCGCACGTGTTCATAGACACAACAGACACTCTTCTCCATCCTTTTTATGCACACATTTTCTTTTATGGCTCCTTTGTAACGTATTATTTTACAGTAATAAACTTTGTAATTAATAATAACTGAGGTAGCAGATAATCTGTTTTTCGTTCCGGCCTCAAACACGAAACAGTGCTTCTCAATTTTGAATTCAACTCGTACCAAACATTTTTCTTTATCGTTACATTCCTTAACACTTTACCAATCGGGAGCCTATTAATCGGCTTTTTCTAACCAACGCTCATCGACCGCGAGTCTATTAATCGGCTTTTTACAGCCAATGTTTATCTACTGCTTGCTGCTTAACACTAGAACTACCGGCGATTAAATTAGAGTTATTTGTATCAAAGAAATAAAAATGGTAGGTATTTGAAAAAATATCTATAATATGGGTAACAATTCTTTGTATATTTTTTTTATAAAAAGTAGAAAATCAGAGAAAATCCTCAAAAATATATCATTGTAAATTTATAAAATTTTTATAAGAAATTATGTTTCGAGCGTACAAAGGGTTGTTGTTGAACCTGCTGTACGTGTGCAACCGTAATCTCGCGAACTTACTGACGCTGCACCTCCAATGATAACTTAATCACAATGGAGTTTTTTTTTGTTTAAGACGCGGAAGAATTCAATAAACTCACTAATCAAACTTAATAAAATAATTCATGTTAATATAAATATGATTATTAATAGAACATATTAATATAATATTAATATATTATTATATTATATATTATTAATATATTATATTATATATTATAATAATAATATATTAATATAATATAATAATATATTAATATTATATTAATATTTGAGTTCAATACAATAAAGGGGTACGATACGACAAAGTAGGAGTAAAGTAAAAGTTGCTGGTCTAATGAAAAAATAGTAATAGTAAATTTAGCAATTTTGTTAGCTTCTTATATCTGACCCTGTGTGAATGGAGTTCACTACATTTGGGGTCTTCAGCTCCATTGGTGGAGCACTGCCACCTCTGTGAGCTGTGCCAATTGGGGCACACCCCCAACCCCAAGGCAGGAGTAAGAAAAAATTTCACTTGTGCCATAATTAAAGGTCCCAAGGACTACGCAGGGAACGCCACTCCAAGGTGTCAACCAGATGGCTGGTTGAGTGACCCTCTCGAGCGTTGCCTATGCTTGGGACCCAACAAATTATGTCAAATCATTTTGACTGGTTCGGTAGTTCTAGTGTTAATACCAACATTATGAAAATTAAAAATTTTATCAAATTTAACCTCTTAGGCACAACGCGCCACTATAGTGACTTTCGCGGATATCATGTTTGAGAACGACACGCCACTATAGTGGCTTTCGCGGATGTCATCTTTCGGAACGACGCGCCACTATAGTGGCTCACTCGCTCACCGTTTGAATTAAATAATCGTCTTCATATGCATTGCTAAAAACTTCTTTTGTCTTCGCATCGATTTACAACAGTGTTAACAATATACAGACAAAATATACAGTCTTTGTTTTTAATACGCCAGTGTCAGGTATGAATTGTTGCTTTTCACTTAAATAAATGTACCATTTACTCTTTTTAACATATTATTCTAATTTGTTAGAATCGTTACGATTTTTTACGATTCAGGAACCGATTCGGAAATCGGAAATGATCGTTTATACGTAGTTCGCGTCACACTCTGCCGTCCAGGGAAATAGCCTCGCGCAGAATTCAGCCGTACCTAAAAGGTTAATTACCCTACAATAAGAGAAACGATATACTAAGCACTCTCACGAATTTCGATTTAAAAACAGAGTTACAAGAATAAGCGCTTATATTTCCGGACGATAGCCAAAACCGAATCGGTGTTAGCGATGTATCCGCGCTCGAATGAACCGGTCGGTAAAGTGTTAAGCTATTAAAAAACGTAATATCCAAAAGGTATTGAATAAAAATCTCTATTCACAAAACATTTCCAATCGAAAACAGAATCTTGCGTATTATATTTCAATTTAGGTTTCAAGACTCAGTATGCTAATGGTACCCGTAAAAGAAATATTACATGTTGAATTTTAATAATTTTGAAAGGTTTTTTCGAGAGGAAAAGAAAAGATCAAGCATCCCTTTCTCATGGAAAGTGTGGTGCTCGAGAGAATTCAGGTTTCATTAATTCATATGTAGGATGTTTGCCTCCCATGCAAATAAGGGTTTCAAAGAGAGGCAGCTGAATGTATTCCGAAAGATCATTATTCAACAGCGTAATGCCTTCAACAAGGTGCATTTGATTAATTCATATACACTATGCTTCGTTCAACCTCAAACCGATAGATGTAGTTCCAGTGCTTTCCAGGGCAAAAAGTATTCTAGTTTTAAAGGTTGCTCAATTTGACTAACGAAAGTTATAAACTGTAAAAATTTAACGACATTCTGGAATTAAAATAAGTTACATGTATTTTCTGCAACATTACCATCGAATAAATAAAATTTAAATTATAATTAATAATAAGTGGTACAACAGTCTTTCTCGAGAGGACATGAATAATTTATATAGATACTTTTTACTTTGAGGTAAATAAGCAGCTTAAGTCTCTTTAGATGTCTTCTTTTTCTTTCGTCGTTTTTCATTTCGGAAAAATGTTAGAGATGGCGATGCAAGCTATTCGTACCTCTGCAAAATTTATGGCACCGAAAAGAATAATGAATTTTTATTTACAATTTATGTGATTCGTACTCAATTCATTACTGTTTTAATGAAATATTTAGTGCTTAATATCTTATAATAGAGAGAGAGAAATAGTAGAACCACCATGTATAATATTGTTACACTCCGGTGCTTCGTTAATATTGATATTTACAATTATTTGTTACAATTTAGTTGTTGGTTGCAATATTTTTTATAACAGAATTTATAATACACGAAACGTCAAACAATATACGTTCCACCAATTTTCCGTACAGTTTATCTTCGAAATATGTTTTCATTTTTTATTATTTTTTAAATTTAAGTACATTAGGGAAAATTGTAATAAAAGTTGAAAGTGTTTTAACGTTGCTGTTTAATTTTATTGTGACGCGGTTTGCACGATGGTCTTATTGCTTAGTCACTAATGTCGTTTACACGGAAAGAAAACCGTTCCAATTCGCCGCTTTTACAGTTGCCTATAAGCGGAGGAAGTTTAACAAGTCTGTAAGTGAAATTCAAATATGTACTTTGCATACATCAGAAAGTACTTTGGCATGGCAGCAGGGTAGTTCATATGTCAACGCACCAAGAAACGTTTTCGAGTACTACGATTGAGTGTACGGTGCACTTAGTGGTTGAAAAACATTCTGATTTAATTTGTACGCGACAACGTGCACATAATGACTTCAAGTTTAACGAACCATTTAAAGGAAAATATATTCTATGCTTCTATATTCGTTAAGATATTAACAATAAGTTAAATGTAGAGCGTAAATTATAGAATAATTTTTATTGTTTAAGCATAAAAGACTAAAAAGTATTGAAAAGTAATCATTTGTAACGATTAATTAAAAAAAATTAATAGTTTATTGCATAATTTCTTATATTTTTTACTTTATGAACTTTTAATAAAAATTGTTTAGAAGAATGTGAAAATTGTACGTATGTATTTTATTAGTTTTATTGACGAAACTAAAAAGTTTATACTCAGTATTTTTTTTATTTTTTAATTCAAATAAACATATACTATAAAATTATTAGGCGATAAATAGAATAATTTTGATTAACAAAGCAATACCAGAAATATGAGATGTATAAATAACAAGAAAATGTGATCTATTTGCACTTATTATTCTATTATATATAAATATTTGTTCTTTTTAACTATTTTCTATTAGAATTCAAAATTTTTAATAGCATATTAATCTTCCTTGTATATACTAAAAGATTACAATAATGTAATTCTGAAACGTTTTAATGAGAATTGGTTAATCGATTCCCAAGCGAAGCTAAAATACGTACTGAATCATAATAATCAATGATTAAATTAAAATATATTACACTAATTTTTAAATTAAAATAAAATCAAAATATTCGTGCATATTTAATAAATCTGCTTTGTTGTTCTCAATATAATGCTTCCATATGTGAAGTTCTTATAAAAAAAAAAATAATATAACACAGTCCGTACAACAGTATGAAATAGTAAAAATGTAGAAAATGTAGAAAATGTAAAAAATTGCTTTAAAACGCTGAACTTACTTGTTACAATTACTTAGGCTCCAATAATAAATATACTTCGCGAATTATAATCAAAAACAAATCACTACACGAAGTACACCTGATTATTCTATTCATCACATTTTATGGGGTTGTAGATTACTGTTGATGAAAGAAATTTAAGTATGCAAATTTTGTTAAGGTACCCTATATACGAAAACAAAAGAAGATATCGAAATTAATCAGAAATTTTACAACATTGATCTGTTCTACAGATAGCAATAATCTCAACTAATCTCGGACACTCAGCTACCACCATACCACAGAACATGAACCACCCACAAACCTACCTTCCTCTTCTCCAATTCTATTCAGTCTGAAAACCACCCAAACCACCCAAACCATCCCTTTCTGAACCTTGCTCCTAATTCTCTTCCTCTTTAAGTGGCCTCTTCCTTAATTTCCAGTCGAATATCATAAACCATTGTCTCCCTGCGACAAAGCGATAAAGGGAAAAGTATATATCGTACGTTGCTCACGAGAACTCTAGCAAGGGTGTTCGAGGATCAAGAGGGGTTGCTCGTTCGCTCTGCCTGAGCTGACAATTGGCACTCTTGTAAATCTAACAAAAATGGCATACTCACATAGTACAAGTAGGATTCTGATACTTTCGATGGATTTACAAACTTCTATAATTTAGCAGGAATATTTAAAATTGTGGTTCGACATTTCGTCGAAGTTAACGCTTATTTTCAATATTTGTATTAGGTACTGAAAAAAGTTCGAGCAGCTTTTTGTTAGAGACAAATTCAAGTATTTTGCAGAGATAATATAATAATGATGGTATCATCAGAAGATTTTGTTTATTTAGTTAGTGAACATTATTTCAATTCTTCGTTTCTTTCAATGTTCCGTTATTTATCCAAAGTTGGAGATGCTGTATAAGGGAATAATATTTTATGAATTTAACTTTGGAAACATAGCAGGAAACGTAGCAAAACGCATTTGTAGTATTTATCGGGATCGTTCTCTTATTAAAAAGACAGTATACCAACATAGTTTGCGTCTATTTCAAACTCATAAAAATTCAAAACGATAACAAAATCAAAGTAATAGTTAGTTTCACATTTTTTGCAATCGAAACTCAAAATTTTTATTGAAAATTAAGAAGAGTTGCAGAAATTAATAATGATTGCTTTATTAAATAAAATTACATTTCATGAAAGATCGGACTCCTTGAATTTTATGCTAAAAATTCGCACCAACTTTTTCCGGCACCTAAGATACAGGGTGTCCTAAAAGATCTGTAAGTCTCTTCAAGGTATGATTCCTGAGATGATTTCAAGCAACTCTTCCCTTTGCGAAAATATCAAACTCGGCTTTGTTAACGAGTTATTAACAAAAAACACCCATCAATCACAGAGCGCAAAGGGCAGCCAGCCACCATTGAGAGCGTTGTCTTCTCGCCACGCTTGTGCTTTCACGGGCAAGTCAGAATGTATCGAAGCAACTGTTGACGAGTATTGAATAAAAGTTATATCAAATAAATAAATAAATAATTATTCGTGTAGAACAATTAAACTGAGTTTCAACACTCGTCCGCATTTGCTTCGATGCATCCTGACTTGTTCGCTGAGGCACAAGCACGGTACGGAGTCAACGCTCCTGCTGGTGGCCAACAGTCTTACTCGCTTTGTGATTGGTCAGTGTTTTTGTTAATAACTCGTTAACAAAGCCGAATTTGACATTTTCGTAAATGAAAAAATTGCTTACAATCTCAGAAATCATCCCTTAAAAGGACTTACAGATCTTCTGGGACACCCTGCATATTCGTCTTCTAAAACTGAAAAATACCGAAAATTCGTGTAATAATAGGCGTTATTCTTTCGCGTTGGCTAATCGGATTTGAGTTCGAATCATTATCAGTCGCCCTCTTGTTTGCAACGCACGATACCTAGTTTAAAAACGAGACGAACGATTAGATCCATCAAGGGCTACAGATTGGACACGCACGAGCGCACAGCCTAAGCCGTTTTTTGTTGATTGCGATGCGCACGTGCATATGTGTCGATGCTTACGCTGATTTTAAGGAGAGAGAAAAGTGAGGTCAGGTCGATTGTCAGCTCACGAGACCTTGACTCAGTGGCCGTAAGCGGGCAGAGCGCATGTGTGATACTACGGCTGGGTTATCCTCTTCCTACCCCTTCGCTGGCGTCAACCGGGCCGAGCAACCCTCTCCCTCCCTACGATACGCTACTATCGTTACTACTACTCCACGTTCCTCCCCTCTTTCAGATCTCCCTCCTTTCCAACCCCCTTCTTCCCCTCTTCATTCGACATTCTCGCCCCGCTGCATCCACCACTCCTTTCCACGTGCACGGCTCGATTTTGCTACGCAACCAGTTAATGAACACGTCACACGGCAGGGTGCAAGGCACTGAGCAGTGGTTGCGCGCGCGCTCTTGCATATATAGTTGCCTGGTTATCGAATGGAGCGGCGTCCTTTGAGGAAGGAAGGACGTGGATCGCGGGCGGTGTTCAATTAACCTAACAAGGATTAAATTCGTGCACCTTAAGGTTCGTTTAGACCAAACGGAGAAATGCTCGTTCGTTCCTGACTTCGACAAAATTCAAGTCGAAATACTCGAGGAATATTCGCTCGGTTTTATAAACAAATACTAAATGTATCTTTTTAAAACGTAAAACGATTCTTATGTTTGTGCTTCTTGTTATTTTTTGTGTATACAAATACCGATGCCTAATATTGTCTATGCAATAGGGCATACTAGATCATTTAACCCTCTATGGTACCGTGTGACTTAAAAGTTACAAACTGATGTGTCTATATTTTAAAAAATTAATTTTCTTTAGTTATCACTGGACTATTAAATTTGATTACTGCATTACTGTAGCGACATCACGATCCGTCTACAGTAATTATTAGTTAAAATATTTTCAAATCAAAGTGGAAAACTGTAATCAATCGTAATTTTTTCTCCAATTAGCAGACAAAATTCGAGCTATAGAGTGTTAACACGTTAAGCGCCACGCTGGTCCCTGCGGACCGACGATGAAATTTTCATTTAGGAGTCGTTGGTTTCTGCGGACTGCCAGCTGCAGTTTCAAAAAATAATACTTTATAATTTATCAATAGATATTATTAAATCACATTAATCAAAGATACGACTTTTCTTTGCAGGACTTTACAATTTTCTTCTTAAATTCTGAAATATTTTGCGACAAACGTTTCTGAATTAGCATCACAGCACACAGTCTAACGGAAAATCGACAAAAATCGGCATGGCTTTTAACGTGTTAACATTATTTTTCTAAATTATTCAACAAACCACAAATCACAAACATAAATCTTGGTTTTATCTAAATTAGTACACTTCTTGTTCCCATTTATAGCATGCAGTACACCTGATCAATCTTGCTCCAATATTGCACAGTACGAAATTAGAGTACGGTTAATATGCAATATTTAGGATCTCTGTAATTGTAGGTTACAAAAATATACATTAATTTTTGTTACCGAAAAATTAAAAGTTTATTTGTATAAATAAACATTGTTTAGAAACAATCGTTCATGAGCGGTTGTACTAACACAGTTGTATTAAACCACAGTCGAATTAAAGTATCCATCACTCAAGACACTATTTGCTTCTAAACAGTTACATAAAATTATTGCTAACGTCGTCTTAAAAATCACGCATCATCAAGTTAAATCGACTTTTAGACCGCCCACACGCAGAGTTACTCGATAGTAACAGAAGTTTCTTCAGTTAAGTGTCTTCTACCGAACAAGGAAAAAAATGATGTCATCTATTAACTCTAGTGATAGAGAAAATATGATAGTGTACTATTATTATTTCAGAAGAAAAAAGTACATGAATAGAGAATATTTGGTTCACCCATATTTCGAAAGAAACAAACAGTAGCTTAAATTAAATTTATAGTAGCAAAGGAGCTGCAACAAACATATTCTTTTATTGTTTTCTATCAAATGTCGAAACAGAGTTATATGGATTTGGTGCAAATGATAGTGTAAGGATTTTGTTCGCGCCAGCGCTATTAGCTTTTAGCCAAATGTAGCCTAGCCACTTAGTTTTGTCCATTCACAAGCGGTCATAAATCTGGGAGGCCATCGGGCACCTTAGCTCTTCGTACTTTCACTTTGCTTGTTTAGTTTCATCAGCTGCATGCCAGATTTGCCCACATTTGTTTAGTTTAGAATGTTTCAACGGCTTCGGAGCGTCTCCCAAATTTACTACCTGCTGCGGTATTGTTAAGGGGACACGGATTTCCCGCGCGCGTCACTCAAGGGTCTATCGGTACTTGAGAGTGACCGTCGACTTGGAGGCGTAGTTTCGTTAGTTTCGTTTTTTGTATACACCAATCACATAGTTTTTTGCCACCTCCAACGTCTTACTCCGAAATTGTAATTGACCAACCCGTGTCCCTCATCCCCGCCGATGCACCTCTTCCGAGGCATCGTGTGCCTTGTAAATAGTTATAGTTTTTAGAATTCAATAAGCCTTCACGCAAACAACACCAGACTGCACAAGAGGAGTAACTTTGTAAATACATTTGTTAAACATTGAACTTAGTTATTTTGTCTCCCTGCGAAGGGAGTGGTCCTTCAAGTAGTCTTAGTCGGCACACCACGTGCAAAATCGACCAAACTCGACCGATCGCCAGATCGACCACGAGCATATCAAACAGATTTTAAGTGTCATCAAGTATGCTTGAGCGAGTGGTTGTTGAATGCGTGCGGTCGGGGTCGTCTTGCGACAGGATGGCGCCGGTGGTTGAACCTATTGAGTGGTAGTGCGAATGGATTTATGGTTGCGAGTGAGACTGAGCCGGGTATGTTTGGAAAAGTGTGACCGTGGCCGACTGTCTTGGATGGTCGAAAGAATGTTTGCGAAGAGTGTCTGGGGTATGTCTAGGGTATGTTTGGGACTTGGAAATTGGGCCGTGAGAATGAAGTATACGTGACTGCGTGATTGGAAGGGATGGATGTGCAGGTTGTAGGTGCGAGTGAAAAGGGATGCGTGTGGAGAAAAAGAGAGAACGATTGGGAATGGGGATTATAAGGGTGTGAATGTTCCGGGCGTGAGGTAGTTGTTATGTTGGAATGGTAAGGGATCGGTGACAGTAAGGCCAGTAAGAATATTGTAAGTGTGAATTGTAGTCAGGTGTTAAATATATAATCATTATACTCTACTAAGAAGAGAAGTAAGTAATTCACCCCTCCCTTTACAATAGCTTCCACCATAAGGAAGCAAAATACAAATATAAATGGATATTAACCCTCTATAGTCCGAATTTTGTCTGCTTATTGAAGAAAAAATTACGACTGATTACCATTTTTCACTTTGATTTGAAAATGTTTAAACTAATAATTACCGTAGATGGATCGTGGTGTCACTACAGAAATACAGCAATCAAATTTAATAGTGCAGTGATAACTGAACAAAATTAATTTTTTAAAATATAGATACATCGGTTTGTAACTTTTAAGTCACACGGTACCATAAAGGGTTAAAAAACTAGAAACTGAAGTCGCGATATGATTGGATTGTGGGAAGACAAGTCACTCGGAACTGATTAGTGATGCATTTTTAACTGATTACCAATCGGTAGCGCCGTCTGCGGCACTCCATCTAATTACATTGGAAATAACTCAAAAGCAACTTGTTTGTAACTCGCGTCACCAATCAGTTTCTTTTGAATAGCGTAATGTAAAGACGGCCTTAGAAACCCGTTAAGAAGGAATCAAATTGCGTATAGTCAAAACGTGACAACAGTCTATACTCCATTCAACGAGACGAGTCACCAAGTATAAACACAAGCGCGTGAACAGGGCAGGGCCGACCGAGGGTTCTAGATGCCCACATCACATCGTAGGATCCGAACCTTGCCTGCAAGACCCCTCGGCAAGGGACCACCATAACTTGGCCCTGAGTTGTAACATGTGACAGCCAATGGCCGTAGTCGCGGAGCCGATCACGTGAAAAGCGAGGCAGTTGTTTCTTTTTACTTAGTGACTCGTCTTGTTGAACGGACTACACATCCACGTAATAATCCGTGTACACTAACGCCGTCTAAAGTCATCGACATGATTTTATGCTTGATCAACTGTCGTCGACATGACTTACATATATCTTTTTCATGGAAACCATTGAATACATTGTAACATTTATGGACGATGTCCCATTATGTAGGTTTTGTTATCTATACAAGGTGTCCCTAATAAAGTGCAGAACCCTTAAAGAGGTGATTCCTGACATGATTTGGAGCAACTTTTTCTGTTACGAAAATGTCAAACACGTCTTTCTTAACGAGTTATTAA
Organism: Ctenoplectra terminalis; assembly: GCA_019453375.1. NCBI lineage: Eukaryota > Metazoa > Arthropoda > Insecta > Hymenoptera > Apidae > Ctenoplectra > Ctenoplectra terminalis. The sequence goes on along the minus strand of SMSQ01021671.1, from coordinate 657 downwards.
CGAAAAACACCGATCGATCAATCACAGAGCGAGAAAAGCGGTCGGACACTAGCGAGAGCGTTGTCTCCGAGCCGCGCTTCGCTTCAACGAGTAACTCAGAATGAATAGAAAAATTAAATTAAATTTACCCAATCGGCAAAAAATTTGCTTGCTGCTTGAAAATGTGGGTCACCGTGTCATTGTACCGATCTTGACCCTTAACGACCGTTACGTACGTTGACCTCGCTGTACATTCCTTAATCGCTGGTGTCGTATATCTGCGATCCATCATCATAGGTCAAGATCGGTACAGTGACAAAGTGACTCACATTTTGAAGCAGCGGGCAAGTCTTTCGACGATTGGATAGGTTTAACTAAATTGTTCAATTCATTCTGAATTACTCGCACAAGCACGGCGAGAAGACAACGCTCTCGGTGATGGCCGGCTGCCTTTCTCGCTGTGTGATTGATGGATGTTTTTCGTTAATAACTCATTAACAAAACCGAATTTCACATATGCGCGAATAAAAAAGTTGCTTGAAATCATCTCAGTAATCACCCCTTTAAGGTTCCTCCACTTTGTTAGGGACACGATGTATAAACGAAAAACGCTTTAACCCTTTGCAGACGAGTGTCGACAAATAGCCACCCAAGTCTGTGAAATTATCTTTCTAAGCG
>SMSQ01021669.1:0-13045 GCA_019453375.1 Ctenoplectra terminalis | reverse complement strand
AAAATTTGTTGTCTTTTGGATGTTAATGAAATTGTTGCAGATAATTAAGTAATCTTGAAATGTTCAATTTCATCGACATTTAAAAAATGTGATTTACTTAAATTATAATTTAAGTAATTTTTTTTTTATTTCATTCGCAAAGAATACAAATCAAATTTGAATTCAATTAAAACTTGTAGAATTACTTAATACTTATAGAAATGATTAAATTAAAATTAAAATAATTTTTTTTCAAATTTTATTCGCAAAAAATACAAATAAAATTTGGATTCAATTAAAATTTGTAGAATTACTTAATACTTATAGAAATACTTATAGAAATAATTAAACTAAAATTTAAATAATTTTTTCAAATTTTATTTGTATTTTTTGCGAATAAATACGAATAAATTAATAAATTCCCCCAAAATACGAATAAAATTTGAATTCGATTAAAATTTACACAATTTTCGTTACAGCGTCTAAAATTAAAGACAAATTAGAAATAACTCAAAATTTTATTCAAATGTTATACTATTTTAAAGTTAATTTTTAAAAACAAGATATTTAATTCATAAAATACAAATTTCAACCGAAATATATTTCAGCCCTATAGCATTCCCACTTTTACGCATTTATATTTGAACATTACATACTACATTATTTTTTATTACTACACATATCACGAGTAAAATTTTAAAAAAGCTTAATACAATCTGTGTCCTCGAATAAGTCAGGATTTAAGAGATTTCCATTCTTTACAGATGCACTACGAGAGAAATGTTCATTGCACTAAAGTAAACTTGTCAAAAATACACCAGAGTCCTTGACCGAAAATCTCCCTCTCTTATGTCTACGATCTTCGCATATATTTTCGTAGCAGCAACACGTTTTCTTAAAGAAAGAAAAAACTGACAAAATAATAAATTACAATCTTTTAATTTGACTTGTTAAAGAGAAACAGACTTCTCAGTGCCTTTTTATTAAAACTATAGCAAAACAAAAATTCCTATATCATTGCCATCACAAAAATTGACACGTAAAGTTCAACAATTAAATAACAATAATTAATACTCCCTCCGTCCGGAAATATGGTATACGTTTACAAAAAAATCGTAGATTATCGCGAATATAGAAAAGAAATGACAACATTCGTTATATTATTATAGTATATATTAAAAGTAATATAACCTAATATAATCGACACGTGTCATGTTCTTCTTGGTTTAAAACTTAACGATCAAAGATCAGTTTTTTTTACGATAAATAAAATTGGTACCGCTGCAAAATCAATATGGAAAATTCCGAAGAAGAATTGATAAACTTAAAAAGAAGAGATTCCAAATATAAACAATTGACCATGGAACAACGTGATGGTATCTTAGAAAAATGATTACAGCGCGTGAAAGAGAACAAGTTAAAAAACGGTGACTAGCTGGAAAATATTTATGTTCCAAAGAAGCGTACAATAAGGCCAAATCATATTTTAATTAAATTTAGGGAGTATCGTAACAAAATTATTCTTTTTTAATTATAATTTTTCTAAGAAAGTTAATACAATATACTTGTCGTGTTAATTTTTAGTTTCATTGTATTTTTTTTCCAAATGTATACTATATTTCCGGACGACAAAAATCGCGAAATGTATACCATATTTCCGAACGGAGGGAGTAATTAAGAACGCAGCAAACGGTGTTTTCTTGAAACTATTTTTCCAACAAAAATCTAATCTTAATTTTTCTTTCGTATTTCCACGTACCCATTTATACAAATTGTTGGTACCCCTGCTTTTTCTTTCGCAGGGGTGTCTTTTTCAGACTTCTCCGTAATGGTGCGCTCTTCGATCAACCTCCGCGAACAATAATTCGGTGCAACAGTCACTGAGCGAAAAAAAATCACCACCAATTCGGATCCACGAAATAGAAGAAAATATTTCAATTTCTCACGAATGACAAAAATTGGAAACTGCCTTCTCTGATTTATTTCAAATCTTTTTGTACAAAAGTATCGGTGTTAGAAGCTTATATCAGAAGCTTTGTTACGGAGTAGAAATTTTTTTCTTCTTTTTAAATCGACGATCAAATAAGAAACGTGAAAATTCGGTGCTCGCACGCGCGAAGTGCAAGGGACTTGAAGCGTGAAAACACGAGCAGAGTCCAACTCTCACGCGCGATTAGGCCGAGGGCCGATGAGATACTAAAATCATCTCGAGTCTCGGGCTAGAAACTGCGAAACCGCGTCGCGTGGGCGCGTCTTCGCGAAGCGGACTCGAGCGTCCCGTATTATTAGCCCCCGAGGAGATTGTGCTCTCCGCTTGTCGCGCGTTTTCGCGTTCCGAAGCGAAGGAATTCGTGGAAAGGAGCCATCTATCCTCTGAAAGCAAAATCTCTGCCCTCTGGCGTTTCATAAGCCTAATATACATTTTTCTTTTTTTTTTTTTTTCCTTTTCTTTTTCATTCGAGTTATCGTTTAACAAATTTTCCACGAGTCGAAGAATAATTGAATTTTAAATTAAAATATGAAATACGGAAAATGGAATGTGATCGATGACGAATGTTTAACAGTTTTAGAGATGCGCAAAGAAGAGGCAGTTAGAGGGTAATTGATTTTAAATTGGCTGAAAAAGGTTTGGAACGGGTAAAGGTTATCTGGGAATTGAAATTCGTGTAATTTTCGGTTCAGAGGTTAAATTCATCAATATTCTCGTACGAAGACCGGATATACAGAATTATTCGATGGTTGAAGGGATATGATGAATTCTGTTAGCGAAAACACGTTAGGAGTATTTCATTTATCTCACTTTTTCACGTATCATTAAACTCTGGTGTAAATTATGTTGCGCTGAATATTTATGAAAGGGTAATTTGAACGTCTCATAATTAGAATAAAATTGTTATTGGACAGCTCGATTTTTACTCACTGTGTCGTATCCAAATTTTATATCTGTGTAGGAATTTAATATATTGTCAATCGAGAGCGAAATAATTAAGATAATTTATTTGATTACTGGTACTCGTTCAGTCGAAACTAAATGGTATATGCAAATATTAAAAAGTATGTATTAATAAATGGTGTTATTTAAAATAAGTTTCTAAATTAATAAATTTTAAAGAATAGAAAAGAATAAATAATATCTCTTTTCTGCATCCTTTCAATATTATAGTAAAAATATGTTTAGAAAAAAATCATTAATGAAGGGAAATAGCAACTTATAAATTCTTAGAATAAATACCATTTGCTTTTGTTACAGAGAATTTACTTCTTAGTAAATAGTCTTGTTCAAAATAAATTTCTGAATTAACAAATTTTTTAATTCATTCGATAAATAACATTCCTTTTATGCCTTCTTCTCATATGCTAGTAAAAATATCTCTAGAAAAAAATCCCTAGTGACAGAAATAGTAATTAATCTATAAATCTTTAAAATAAATGCAATCTATTAATGTTACACAGAATAATATTTTTATTTTTACTTCTTAATAAATAGACTTATTCAAAATAAATTTCCAAATTTCCAAATTTTAGGGAATAGCTAATTTTTAAATTCGTTCAATAAATACCATCTCTTTCCTGCATCTTTCTTACATTCGAATAAAAATATTTCTAGAAAAAATCCCTAGTGATAAAAATAGTACCTAGCTTATAACACCTTAGAATAAATGCAATCTATATCCGTTACACAGTACAATATTCTTACTTCTTTGAAAACGCTGATGCTCAAAATATCAAGTGAAATCTACGACTATCACCATAAATGGTATCACTGAAACTCGATAAGCTTGCATTAACTTGTGTCACAGTGCTGAAGCATGAAATGTGTATCCACTGATGCAACCTGAAAAGATCTTGTTCTTCAACTGAACTTATCAATCAGGTGCAGAATTAAAATATCTGTACATCATTTTTCTTCTATTTTTTTTAACTCTAAACGAAATTTCTAATCAATTTTCTAAAACGAAGTAATTAATTGCTAACTTAACACATTGCTTACTTTTTAAGGAGATTTTCCATTTTCTACTGCATCATTAATAACAAATAATACATAATTGTTATACTTCGTTCTGTTTTACAGCGAAACGATAAATTTAATTTTTAACCTTCTTACGCTCCTCAGGAACGGTTATACAAACCAGATTCATTTTTTATTTATTTATTATATATATGTTATATATATGTTTATTATATATATTCTATATATATGTGTTATATATTTATTTATTTTTTATTTATTAGTAACTTACAAAGAATGTTATAGAAATACACATCGATTTTGATGAAATTTTGATATAATATAAATCTCGAGAAAATATTACACGCTAAATATTATTTTTTTATATGGGCCATCGTTCATTTTGAAAGGGTATTATCAGCCCTCAAAGTAGGGGGTGAAAAACCTATTTGTCAGTATATCTTGAAAACTATTGGAGATGGAAAGAAGATTTAAATGTACGGTTTGTCTAGTTTAAAAACAAAAATAGATTTGTTTAGAAATTTTTACACCCTACTTTGACTTTAAAGTGAACGATGGTCGATGTAAAAAAATACGTGTCTAATATTTTTTCGAGATCTATATCGTATCAAAATTTCATAAAAATCGGCGTGTATCAGCTCCATAACATTACTTATTAAAGAAAATGTCAACAATATATATGTTCATACGTAATAAAGAAAATTGTTTTCTATTCTCTCAGAATGTACCATTCGGTGAAAAAAAAATTCTGTATCGATACACGCAATAGTTATCGAAAAAAAATGATTAAAAATAGCTTATTTTTGGTGCCGTCACACTGTAATAGCCACTTAAATATTATTTTCAGCCCTGATCCGTTATTTTTCCAACGTATTAGGTTGCCCCGAAAGTTTCTTTCGTCATCTTTGCGAAGTAGCTTTGTCTGACAGTGTTAATATAATCTTCTGGCCTTATTTGTTAAACGAGAGACGAAGAAAGATAATAGAGAAAAAATCCTGTATAAAATAAAAATATATTGTAAAACAAGTTGTTGTTTTAACCTTAACTTCATATTTTAAACAAATACATCAAATTACAATCTAGTAGGGGAGAAATCAAATATTTTGCAATGCTTGGAAACAAAAAATGAATGAATTTTTAGCCGAGGAGCGTACGAGGATTAAACTTCGTGTTTATTATTCCCATAATGTAGGATTCTTCAAAAATCCTTTTGTATATTTTTTTAGAAATATCCAAGTATGTATGTAAAGAAAGTATACTTTCTTTAATAGGTATTTATATTTGCCGCGCTTCTTATACTGCGCGCGCCAACTGTTTATAGGATAATATAAAAGAGCACGTGTGCACAAGAATATAGAAAGAGAAATAGAATTTATAATATTTAAGAGTAAAAAGAAAAAAGAAATAGTGAGTGTAAATGAAGAAGAGATAATAATAGGCTTTAATTGTCGTTTCTTAATTTACAGGTAAGCGTGTAAATATTGTAAATAACCATTGTAATTAGTGAATAAAATTTTTCTTAATTTACAGAGAAACAAATTCTAGCCTATTACTAATCCCGACCCATTTGAGTGTTTTTGTCTTATATGTATAATTCATACGGTTGACAATGTATTAACCCTTTGCACTCGAGGGCTCCGGAGCGGAACCATTTAAAATTTGTCTTCAAACTCGAGGGCTCCGCTATGGAGACAATGCAAATAATATTTAGTTCATACCATAAGGACAAAGACAAATCAGTTTTGCTGACAAATAACGATCGCGGCTCGCGGATAATGACGTTCTGGATAACAGCATATTTTGAATTCAAATTTATAACCCGATATGACAAATAAAAGAAGAATTTGTGAGAATTACAGCGATATTGAAAGTAGTAGTGATGAATTACAAAATGTAATAACGTTATAGTTTTTTGTTTTTTTATATACCACAATATTTGAATCTATAATGAATTAAAAAAAAATAATAACATACAATGATATCTTTCCTTTGAATGCGCGCATCATTTACGTACGTATAAATATGATTTTTTCACTGAAACTGCTTCGAGTTGCTGGTAAAAAAACTTGGAGTGCAAAGGGTTAAGATACAAATTCATTTGATAAAAAAATAAATTACAATTTCAAAATAATTGATGATATTATTATCTAATAAAATATTACAATAAAATTCTATGAAATTTTATGACAGCTTTTGTAAAGTTTCATTTAATAAAAGAAAAACGATGAAACACGTTGCATTACAGAGAACTTAACTTTTTTACAGTCAAACTTCTCGCAAGAAAATTTTAACAGCATAATAAGAGAAAGTATATCTGTTCGAAATTATCCACCGGTAATATAATCGGCGGATCAACTAAGAATTAACTATTTTGAAAGTCACAAGTAACCACTGCGGTTAAAAACATAAGATATCAATGTGTATTGCTCGATGTTTCGCGTCAGACACGTATCAACGACTGCAATAAAAAAAAAAACAGATCCAACTTTCGTGAAAAACGGTATCCGCGATAACTTTCACTACGGTTTGACTGACTTTTGTCTCATCTGCATTTAACATTATTGGTTGAATAGATAATGCCAGAGAAAGCGCGATTCTGTTCTATGATCCACGATTAATGTGTTTCGTTACCGTGAGAAAATTAAAAGTTTCGGCGAAATTTAGAGTCGACTGCAGTTCAAAAAATTATTTCAACATACGTAATTACAGCAATGAAGTAAAAAATAAGAACATTCTTCTGAACTACCCTAAATATATCGAGTTTCGTTCCAATTTAAAAATCACAATGATTAACAACAAATACCAAGAGTATTCTCCATCGGTGGGTCACACTGTCTAAAATTTTTTATATTAATTTGTTGGAATTTTTATTAAAACGATAAAACACGGTTTGTTCTGAAAAACTGTTTTATTTTAATAGTACCACAGATGGAAAAATACAAGAAATTTATTTTTATACTTTACTCGCTTTCTCGTGTGAAATCAGAAAGACAAGGGACGTTCGGAAAATTGAAAAAAATTTGAAACTTTGCTGGTTTACAGAGGATCTCGAACTAAGTATCACGCTATTTTTTTTCTTTTTTTTGGGAATTTTTATTAAAATGATAAAACACGGTTTGCTGTGAAAAACAGTTTTACTTTAACCCTTTGCGGACGAACGTCGCCGCTGCGGCGACATTATAATTTGGTTGCAAAATCGAATGTCGCATCTACGGCGATAGACAAATAGGAGACGCCAATGCGAAGTTTCAGCGATTATTTGTTTGTTTTCTATTTTATTTTCCGCATAATTGTTTAGACGTTTAGTTTACAATCTCGTTCCATATAGAAATTATCCTCCACTCGTCACGAATCAGAATCGAAAGAGTGCTCGTCCGCAAAGCGTTAATAGTACCACAGATGGAAAGATATACGTATCCTAGGAAACAGACTGTTTCTAAATATAAATGGATAGTGTAGAAAATACTATTGCGACCGTACAGAAAAAGCTATAAAATGAAATAATACGATATAAGAGTGGTGTCGATCTTCGATGTGGGAGCGCTAACGGCTAAAACAGACCGACTGGTCCTCCGAAGTCCTTAGGCTGGCTAGCAGGAGTGCAATAAAGCATGGGTCAAAAAGGTTTCGCAGCTACTGGTTACCTTACGCACTGCGAGGGTGTGCGCGTATTATCGGTGAATCCCAACATAATTTTTAATCCTTTCGTTATTATGGCCGACGTAGTCGCTGACCACGAATTAACCCTTTACGGTCCGAGCTACATTCCACATTTTAGCCTAACTAGTTCATCTGTAACCCTTTCGGTACGAGCGCTCTGTCCGCCGTGACACTCCCGCTGTACGAGGTGCCGTTCCGAAAATGTACACATAGCGCGTGGTCAGTCCTCTTTTCTATGAAGATTTTTCTAGGCGTTAAATAAGAACTCTGTTTAATAAAACAATGTTTCTTCTAACAAGCGTCGTTTATAGTTTTAATATTAAAAGATATTTATATAAAATTTGATTAATTATATAAGTAACACCAGGTCATCAGATGAATGCCGGATATATCCGGCGCTCGTACACACAGGTCATTAGATAGATGCCGGATATATCCGGCACTCGTACCGAAAGGGTTAATAGTCTACTTTTAAAAACTGTCAATAACTTGATTAAATTTTCATATTTTCATAACTAATAAGATATCTGGATAGAAAATTTTTCATTAAATTAAATTTTAACATAAAAGAATATGTTTCATATCCCAGGAATAAAAATAATGGAACAAAATAAAAATGTCGAGCCAGATTCGACATACGACCGCAAAGGGTTAACTTCTGTATTCAGTCCCTGGCCATCGAATTAGGACCAGGTACGAAAATTTCACTTTTGTCTTTGGTCGTTCAAATTACTACTAAATACGTTGATAACGATGTATACGTAGCAATTGATTGGTTAGTATTGTGATAATAATCAAACGTATGGGTGATGAGCGAGTCCAGAACTAAAAATCCCTTTGCTCCCATGACCAGGCAATTTCCTCGACTTGAATGCCATAGAAAATGAATGAAGAAGTTTCTGATTAAAAAATTAACACGATTAGGTTCGGGTTAGGTTCGAGTTTTAAACGTGTCAACTTTTCAGAGGCAAGCAAGCGAGGCCGTGGCATTCAGGCTTTCTAGTGGCTGATATTTAACCGGCGTGCAATGTGTTAACACATCGATGGCCGCTGTCACGTGCGTGTGACTTTGTACAGCTATTTTCTCGAAATGGTTTCTTGCCATCATTTCGATGTTTGTATACTGATGCATACCGATGCTATTTTTAAAGAAATATTAAAAATAGTGTAACAGTGATCTTAACCCCTTGGCTTACAACCACGAGTCACACTCGTGGCACAGATTATTGTCCAAACACTAGAAAGGCACGGTATATTTGCGATAAAGTTTAATTTTATCTTTAACTGTAATTTTAAGCTATAATACTGAGAATTAGCAAATATAAATTGCGTATAATATTTCAGTGTTTTGAATTTGACACGGTGTAAAAGCAGTGAATAGCTAATATGTGTAGCTACTGAAAAAGTAATAGTGCAAGGGGTTAACGCTTTTTTTTTATTAAAAATTATGCTAGGAACGATTGTATAGATGTTACCGGCGCTAATTTAAAGGCGGTGCGAAAAATGTGCGGCCGTCAAAGTGTTAAAATACAAAAAAGTCGCGCGACTCTTCCGAATTATGCAAAAAAATGCAAACACGATTCACAGAATTCACAGTATTCACACGATAAATTCCTCAACTTTATCCAACGCCGTAACAGATCCACGGATACAAATGGAGGCAAGAGTGATGATGTCATTTGACACGAGTGGCACGGCTTCGGGTCGCGCGAAACGTCTCGACACCGGTGAATGTGCATCGGAGATCGCATCTGCAATTGTCATCGGCGTGCGACGGGGACCTTTCGAGCAGAATGCAATTCGCATAACCCCGTTAAAGTGTGTCACGTACCGGTACACGTTGCTCGAACATCGGGGAGTCTGATTTTACGCTTGGTTACCGCCACGCGAGAGCATCGAGCGGCCTCTCCGATGTCCAAGATTTGTCCGATTCATTTTTTTCGCGCGTCGTGAAACGACGTTCAACACGTTAGGCTAATAAACGAATTAGTTCCAATCTCTAACGTTGCACCTTTTTTTCGCTACCGTTTTTCCTACGTTCGGCTTGAGAATGCACGATCAGCGGTTTGCGCGAGCTGTGCAAGATCTATTGGGACTTAACACTAGAACTACCGACGATTCACGTATACCTATCTCTGCTAAAAAAATTCAAAATAATAGGTATTTGAACATAGTATAAGATGCGGTGGAAATAAATCTTCGTTCCTGTTGGTTGTAGAAAAATAAAAAAAATTCTTAGAATTCTTATCCCTGTAAATTTATAGAATTTGTTAAAAAAACAAATATATACTAAGTGATCTCCAATCTCTTCTATCCCTAATCAAGATTCAAATATACGCGCCCAAAGACATACTGGCAATATGTTTATAGAAAAACAAAAGAGAAACGGTCGATAAGCGCGGACGTATATAATAAGAAGAAAGAATATAAGATAAGAAGAATTATATATTATTGTTAAAAATAGATTATATCATTTATATAAAGTATAAACTATAGCGGAATTGTAACGGTGTTGCAGTTTTATTCTAATATAAAACCCGCCGAATCCATTGCACTTTCTCTTAAACAAAAGAAGAAAATTTAACAGAATTTATATGAGAAATTGCAAACCAGTCATTTTGAGAACTACCACTGCGGTAGTTCTAGTGTTAAGGGGCTCTTACAGTGTGACGACTCCAAAAATAAGCTATTTTTAAAAATTGTTTTTCGGGAACTATTGCGTGTTTCTATACAAATTTTTTTTTCATCGAATGGTACGCTCTGAGAGAATAAAAAACAATTTTTTTTTTGTTGCGTATAAATGTATATTTATTTAACAATTTATTATTATGTAAAGCTATGAAAAAGAAAGTATATTGACGGCGGAAGTGATTTGAGTTCTCCAGGTGATGTGAAACAAAAATTCAAAAAGAATCTTAATCTGTACGAGTGTCGCGATAGCGCATGTGAAACAAAAAATTCAAAAAGAATCTTGATCTGTACGAACCCTCTATAGCCAGAATTTTGTCTGCTTATCGGAGAAAAAATTACGATTGATTACAGTTTCTCACTTCAATTTGAAAATTGTTGAGTCAATATTTGCTATAAAGATTGTTTGTTACGAGTACACTGATATAGTAATAAAATTGACTTATACAGTAATAAATAAACATAATCAAATTTCAAAAATACAGATACACGAGTATGTAACTTTAAAGTCACACAACGCTACAGAGGGTTAATGGAAAGATTAGGTACCGGAAAAAATTCGCGCAATTTTTTGTTAGAGACAAATTCAAATTGAATTTCTTATAGCAATTTTGCAGAGATAATATAACAATGATGGTATCGTTAGAAGATTTTGTTCATTTAGTCAGTGTACATTATCTCAATTCTTTTCTTTCAATGTTCTGTTATTTATCCAAAGTTAACACTAGGTTTACGGGCATCGATTGGATCATTTTAATGGGTACATTGAAATACAAATTTTTTTCAAGCAGAAATTTACTTCGTACATTTTTCTATATAAATTTCATTTTGTGTTTATATTTTCCCCACGCATGATTGTTAAACTTAACCCCCTATAGCCCGAATTTTGTCTGCTTATTGGAGAAAAAATTACGATTGATCACAGTTTTTCACTTTGATTTGAAAATGTTTTAACTAATAATTACCGTAGATGGATCGTGGTGTCACTACAGTAATATAGTAATCAAATTTAATAGTGCAGTGATAACTAAACAAAATTATTTTTTCAAATATAGATACATCGGTTTGTAACTTTTAAGTCACACGGTCCCATAGAGGGTTAAGCTTGGTAATTTTGCTTCGTACAATATTTTAGGAAACACTCGTCAAAATCCATTGTCTGTTCCTCGGGATAAGTATCGCAAAAATGTGTCTTTCGAATGCAAATAGTGCAAATAGTGCAAATAGCCTATAATACAGTAATGAAATTTAATAGTGCAGTGATAACTAAAGAAAATTAATTTTTTAAAATATAGATACATCAGTTTCTAACTTTTAAGTCACACGGTCCCATAGAGGGTTAACTGCGTAAGATTTCGTTACTGTTTCTTATTTTTAAGAAATTTATTTCCAGGGAGGCTGACCATTGGGTAGGGACCGAAATAAGGCACATTTACCCTACGACATGCAACGTACTACGTCCACGGATGTAATCGGCGCGAACTTCCGGTAAATCGGTCGACGTGCAGACCGGAAATGACAGGCCGGACGACCACTACTAGCAGAAGGTCATTAATGATACGCTTTTCGCACGTCTTTAAAAAAGAAAATCTCATAAGAAGAAAACTTTTCTGCAACCAGTGAAACTCTTCTCCACGAAGTACGCTAACAAAGTATATTATTATCATAATTTAATCTCGTTTCCCGGTTCAGGTTATTTATGTAAGCGCTACAGTAAAAAGAACAATCGTAGAAAATTGATACTGAGAAATTGAGTGACATAAAAAAAATTAACGTTAGGAAATTAAAGTTGTAATTATTAGGAATTGAAGTTATATAAAAAAAAAGAGTTATTAATGATCGGTGGACTGCAGATTTTTATGCATCTATAGGAAATTTAAAAGTGACAAATTGTACAAGAGGCACGGAATATGAAAAAATATACAAAATATCCAAATTACAGTGTTTTTTTACATTACCTAATAGGTGAGACAATTTTCTACCGAAGTTCTTTTTTTTTTTTAGTGTTTTCTCAAAAACATAAATTTGCATAAAAATCTATCTAATCGAGCTAATGACCAGAAACTGAAGTTGTAAAAAATGAATAATCAGAAATTAAAATTACAAAAAAAATGAACGATCAAAAACAAATACAGTTTAAAAAAAAAAATGAATAAACAGAAATTGAAATTATAAAAAATTAACAACCACGAATTAAAGTTACAAAAAGCTGACACTTTACAAAGTCTCTATTTACAAATAAATTAAATATAATGTTTACGAAACAAAAAAAAGTCTGTACGCATTTAAGTTCATTAACATTATCTTATCACGTTCAACCTATTTCTATGTTATTAAATTAAATTACTTATCTTTTCCTCCTTTTCACTTAGTCTACTTTAAACAGTAAAACAACGATATTTTCGAAACCGGTGCTATTACAAAGTTAAATGGTTTAAGCAGCTTGCATTCGCAGCATTTAGCAAGAGCAATTATAAGGAAAAAGATACGAATCGCCAACGTAATTCTGTTGAATTGCATGCGGTTTCCCGATAAACCCGGCCATACTTTCCGCCGATTTAAGTAATCAGTTCCAGTGACTCGATACGCACGCAGATGCAAAAGCATCCGCGCATCTCAATGCTCGAGAGAGCCCGGAAAAATTACCGCGGAAATACCAGGTACGATTGCACGGGTTCGAGAATATTGTCTTCTGGTATGTTTCCGTGAAGTTCCTTTGAGAGTTCCGACGAAAATTATTCACCTCTA
>SMSQ01021668.1:0-11261 GCA_019453375.1 Ctenoplectra terminalis | reverse complement strand
ATAATGTATGCTAATATTTGAATTGAAATTAAATTAACAATTCATTTAATTTAGTTTAGTATCATTATTTTTTCAATTCATCAAATTTAGAAATTGAAATTATTGAAATTACCAGTGTTAGTAATTGAATTAACACTTTAACGGCCGCACGTCTACGCAGTCAAACGTTGCCATGGGCCGGCAGTATTTTTGAAGAATTAATTTTAAAGAACTTTATTAAATTCACGACGAGCGCCGACACTTGCTCCATAATTTACGCGGTACACTACTGTAGTTTAAAATAAAAAATAAAAAATGGACAATAATTAGCTAAAATCAAAGACGTGGCGATAAAATACGAAGCCAATAGCAATATCCACACTTGTTTACATTCATAAATTATCACACAAAGAGTGTGGTACTGACCAACAACCTTCGGCGGTAGCATCACACACATGTTGTGTGAGCGGTCGTTAAAGTGTTAATATTTAAATTGAAATAAAATAAAATTAATAATAATATTTATAATATTAATATTAACCCTCTGCAGTGCCATGTAACTTACAAATTACATACTCACATATTTATATTTGTAAAACTTTATTTTATTTACTTATCACTGTGCTATTCAACTTTTGTTTTTGTTTAATTATTTATTAAAGTCACATCTACCTTATGATTACTAGTGACGACAATAATATACAATATTACAGGATTAATAATTATATAATTACACAATAACAATAAATAATAATTACACAATAACAATAAATAATAATTACACAATAATAATAAATAATAATTATACAATAATAAATAATAATTAAATAATTATACAATTAATTTCTCAACCACTGTACTGATACCAGGCAGTCTACTCATAAAAATTATTGATTCAAAAATTTTGAAATTAAATTGAGAAACTGTAATCGATTGCAATTTCTTCTGTGATAAGCGAATAATAATATCTGTAATATTAATATTCATGCACCTATATTATTTTCAAACTTACTGTTTCCTAATGTCATGTAAAATTATCTCGATGCAATAATTCTTTTACGAAATAAAAATTCACTAAAACATTTTTCCTCTATTAGTCGTTGTTTAAGTGACGTTACAACAGTAGCTTGTCTTCCTATGCATTCTTGGCTACAACTTTAGATCATTATATTATCATTAGATTATCAAATTTAGATTATCAACAAAATCACGTTCTTTACCATATTACGAGTGGCGATATTAGATGCGCTTAAAATTAATTAAATTGGTTAAAAAACAATTTCTGGCGCTTAATTACGAATGCTTGATGCGGTGCTGAATAATTGAACTTAAAAAAAATATATATACACGTAACCCTCCTATAGCACGGTAGATTGGTTCCTAGAAAATGCCGTGTTGTGTGAAACTGTGTTGTATGAGACCCAGAGCCAGTACAAAAAGAGGGGTTACGTTCCGAAAACTTATTAAAAACAAATATTTTTTTTAATTCTACATAAATAACTTAATTTTTATAAAAAATATAAACGTATGTACAAGCGTGAGACACTTTTGTTTTCAGGCCACGGAGATAAAAAGAAATACTTTCCGCAAAACTGTATCTTTAAGACGGCAAGCCTCGCCGCGGCTATAGAAGTACAATGTTGTACAAAGGTTTTTGCAATTTTCTTATCGTGTTAGAGCGAAACCGTGTTATAGGATGTCCTGTTATAGGATGTCGTGTTGTAGGAGGGTTCCTGCAATTTATGAATCGTGTTATAGCGAAACCTTGTTATAAGATGCCGTGTTGTAGGAGGGCTGTCTGTATAAGATAGTCTGGGATAATTCGACCACTTTTTGAAAAGAAACCATTGCACTGTTGATTTTTTACATTTCTGCTGTTTTAACTCTTTGGGGAATGCTGGGATTAAAAGTGTCCCACCTTTTTGATGCATCGTAATGCATGGTGGGACATTTTTAGTTCCACCTCGACTTGTTAATCAGATTTGGCAACTGAAAAAAGTAATAAAGTTAAGTTCAGTGTTTAAATTTTTATGTTTTTTATTACAGAAAAAGTTAGTTATTATATAATCTTGTTGACAGTTATGTTATAATATATTATTAATTCATCAGCAATATAAATAATGTCTTCTTCATCAGCTGTATGCGAGGACTCGTCGTTTCGATTTGTTGTCAAGTTTTTATAGTAATCATGTTTAACAGGAGGAATGAATTTAAGCAGGTCCATCGTGTCTCTCCTTTTTTCCCTCGTCACAGTTCTACCTTTCGGATATAATAAAGGCTGATCTACATTTTTCAAACTTTGTGGTCTAGCTGCTACAGATTTCCTTATATTAATGGCATTAAATTCTGAATCTTCGTTATAGTCACATTTAAATTGTACGAGGTAGGGTTTGGACCTATCTAACTTTATCCAGCGTATTTTAAGCCAATTTACTGGAAACCCTAAAACGGTAACTTTTCTGTTAACGATTGATTTTTCTAAAGGTTTTGTTGAAAAAAAATCTTGGTGGGTCATTTGGATTAGATTAAATGGCGCTTTCTTTTTAAATATTTAGCACGTTCCCTGCCGCGTGGGGCGTATGCGCCCCACGCTGAACATTCCGTTCAAGCCATTTGGTATTATCATTGTAAAATGAAGAATTTTTTAAAAATTCATTATGCAGTCAATTATGGGCATCTTAATACTACTGCTTATGCCCTAATTTAATAGTGGGGCGTATACGCCCCACGCGGCGTGATGGGCAATTTTTTTTCTCCGTAAGGCCACTTTAATTCGATAAGAAGGCGCTGTAAAATTTGTTACGAAAGAAATGTTAAAAATTTGGGTTCCCAATCGGCAAGAAACTGTACCGTAAAAGTTGCAACATTCTGCGATTGTTGTGTGGATAAACCACACTTATGTTTGCCATGTTTTAACAAAAGTTCATCGTAACATCCCTTTGTAATTGCATACATACTTGAATTTAACTAAAATGTTATATTTTAAATTGATATACGCGTGATAAAAAAAATTATATGATGCAACTTTCTTGGCATAGTAATGTTCAGCCAGGTATTTGTTAAACTAATTCCTAGAAAAATAAATTTATCGGTTTGTTGTGTTATGCATGTTGAACTATACAACCTTTCCTTGATAATTATGATTTTTGCGCTATTTTAATTATTGTAAGGCATATGCCAGAAACAACATAATACAAATGTAAAGCGTGGTAGTGCACTTGAATCGCGTTATTAAAACGATTTACATCAGAGTATGGAGTTAATCAAAATGGCTTCTGAAATAAATTACTTATTATTCGATGACCAAAAAAATTTTGTCGTTTAACGGTGTTAATCTTCATTTTTCAGGAAAGTTATAAATATAAAAAGTTATGACTATATCAAGTGCTTTGACGCTTAAATTTAAGATTTTTCAAAAAGTGGAGTGAATCGATTTGTGCACTGAACGGCTCAGTTAACCCTCTGTGGCTTTGTGCGACTTAACCCTTTCGATACGAGCGCTCTGCCCGCCGTGACACTGCCGCTGTACGAGGCGCCGCTCCGAAAATGTACACATAGTGCCTGGTCAGTCCTCTTTTGTATGAAAATTTTTCTAGGCGTTAAATGAGAACTCTGTTTAATAAAACAATGTTTCTTCTAACAAGCGTCGTTTATAGTTTTAATATTAAAAGATATTTATATAAAATTCTATTAACACTTTAAGCGTCACGCCTGTCCCTGCGGACCGACGCTGAAATTTCCGTTTAAGCGTCGTTGGTTTCTGAAAACTGGCAGTATCAATTTAAAAAAATAATACCTTATAATTCATTAATGGATTCTATTAAATCACATTACACACATACGAATATCCTTCGCAAGTAGTCAAATAAGCGTCACCCGAATATGGGTTACGTGGCAGTCAACGTGTTAATTATATAAGTAACATCAGGTCATCGGATGAATGCCGGATATATCCGGCGCTCGTACCGAAAGGGTTAAAAGTTACAAACTAATGTATCTATATTTTAAAACATTTGTTTTATCCAGTTATCACCGTTACCGTAAGCGACACCGTGATCCATCTATAGCAATTATTAGTTTAAAAATTTTCAAATCTAAGTGAAAATCTGTGAGTAATCATAATTTTTTGTTGTCTCATGAACAATCATACGGTGGAAACAGGAATACAAATATTTACATGTAATCAAAATCCGACGTTTCATATGCACCAACCTAGTACATATATAATTTTATTAATAAAGAAGCAAGCTTTTAAAAAATTTATTTTTTGTCAGCTTTCCTGAAAATTGGCAAAAAATTGTCTCGCATTACATCGTGGCTGAAAAAAATAATAACCGCAAGGCATTATGGTATTTTCGTTCAGGTTTTCATATATTAACAACAGGAATCTTGCATTTTTCACGAAATTAAATGGAATTTTTGAAAACGTCGAAACGCACTCTGGCTGTTTATCTAAAGCCACCGCGCGTTCTGGTCGTCTTTTTCGTTCACTAACAATAACAGTTTTTGGACATTGAGCTTAACGTATTGACGTATTGTTTTCTCACTTATCTTAAGTAACTTGAATTTTTCAATCCCTACAGTATCTTAATACCTTTTCTTCCCAAAATTGATCGCTTTATAGATTTCTACCGTCAATAGTCATTCCATTCAATTCAATTCCGTTCCTCTGTTACGAGCCGGAGGGGGCGGCTAACGTAGCCAGGTTTCTTTGGCAATTAGAAGTTGTTAATATCGACTAGTCCAGTGCGTTCGTGAGCTCTGGGGGTCGAAAAAGGATAAGGTGCGGGGACGAACTGGTGTATGGCTAACACCAGGAGCCCCAGGAGGTTGGTGTCGTGGATGAGCCGGCGTATGGTTAACGCCGGGAGTCGCAGGAAATGTTAGTGTTAGGCCTCGTAACGTTTAATTACTAACTTTGATATACTTCGAGCGGCTGAAGTATATCGAGGTGGTTTTCTACGTGAAAGGTATTGCAATGGATTACAAGATAGTTTCCTTAACTAAGAATATACGTTTATTCTTAAGTAAAAGGACGTTACAAATGTGACTGTGTAATGTTGCGATTGTTAGAGCTTGATTCTATTTTACAAACTGATTCTGGTAAAAAGTGTAAGTTTCGATTCCGACGGAGCGAGAATCTAATTCTTCTCGGTGTTCACGCTACCGAGAAAACGGGAGCTCGGGAAGACAGTGATTGAAACAAGACTTAACAGTGACTTAACGTACCGTATGGTAAAAAGCTTCGTTTCGTCCTCGGTAAATGTCTGTTCAACTGAACCCCCGAGTCGTCGTAGCTACCCCTTTTCATACTGGAAAATCAGTGTAAAAATGGGTAGTGGGGACGTACGAAACTATGCGTCGGGTGACGATTTTCCCGGGAAAGACTCTCGCTCCGCGGTGGTCCCTATCCTTCCAGAAACATCTCAACTCCAACGCGAGCATCCAGGGTCCAAATAAGGGCATAGGCGATCGTAACACTTCATTCTCTCAACTTAATTTGTTCCTCGGTGTTAAATTGACACAATGACGAAAAGACGAATAATTAAATTTACAAATTGTTGTACAGAAAAATAAAAAATATAATTTCTGCACATTCGGTGATAAAATTATTATGATCTAATATTGCTCTTTCTATATTTATCTTAAGGTACACTTAGAAAAATATGTCGAATTGATACAAAAGATGGCTGAGGGTTAACACGTTGACTGCCACGCCGAAATCACATGTTTTGCTCAGGACGCCACACCGGTAGATAGAAGATTCGACAAAAATTAATCTCATTTTTTATCATCTAATAAAAATTTTTAATCGTTGAATAGTGCACACTTTATTTCAAAGTATTGTCTAATAGCGATCATGATGCTAAAAATTCGTTAACTATCATTGTTCACTTAATTTTTACAATTATAAACATTTGAAGCACTCTGGTCACCGATGACCACCATGGCGCTGCAGGAGAAACAATCTCCGGTCACATATGACCACTGTGGCAGTCAACGTGTTAAAAAAAAGTTGATCGTCGTATCTCATTAATAGAATACGAATTTTTATGCAAATTCAAATTTTTGTGAATATAATTAAGAAATAGAGAGGTTCGATAGCCAACTATTTTATTCGCTAAAAATTATAATGAGTACTATATTTTGGGTTTGTTTATATACTTTTGCTTATTATATGCGTTCTGTATATCTTTCTTTTTTTGTTTTTTAACACATTGACAGCCGGCGACCTAAGAGACATTGAAAGCCTGAGCGCCGGCAACGTATCGGCCACTTAACCTGTTAATCGGGTACGACGAGTAAACTCGTCACGCGGACTGCTGATATTTTGGACGTAATCATTTATTTTCACATTCATTTACTTTTGAGTGCATCGTTATATTTTCATTAAAAAAAACGCGTTACATTAGACTCACATTTGCAATGATTAAAATCGACCCAATTAAAATTTATTATTTTCTATTAATTTTTAACTCAAAGTATAAAGGAGCTTCTGGTCGAAAAATGACCCGGTTAACAGGTTAAATCCCAAACGCCGCCCTTATTCGCTTGTTTCTGATCACTGAATAGCCAAACAAAAATATTTAAAACATTATATATTTTGGTAAAATAGAACATTTTATTTGCATATTCGTCATATACAATTAAGCGCGGCACGGAAACAACGCTCTCGATAGCCGCCGTCCGTCTTTCTCGCTCTGTGATTGGACAGTGTTTTTCGTTAATAACTCGTTAACAAAGCCGAATTTGACATTTTCGCGAAGGAAAAAGTTGCTTAGAATCTGTCCTAGGAATCATCCCTTAAAGGTACTTACAGACTTTTTGGACACTCTGTATAGTCGCAATCCTGAATGTCATTGCTCAATTAAAATCTAAAGAGACGTATGCAAGGAGCCACATGTGGCTCGCGAGCCACGGTTTGCCGACCACTGGCCTAAGCTCTTGAGAGCTTCGATCTCGAAGATTTGTGACTTTTCGAGTTCATTCTTGTCCCATGACACTGGACTTGGATGGCCCGCCGTTGCATTGTCAGAAAATGCCTCGTTGCTATGTCTGATTTATTTCAATTAACCATTGAGACTTTCTATTTTCTTCCGAGAACAGAGAGTTGTTGCACCGTTTGTAAAATTGACGTTGTAACTTATAGCGGTTATATTAGATCATTGTGGATGCATTTCTTCGAATAATTTTTTGTTCAAATATTTGCAGATTCTCGCGACGAATGTGATGCAGCAGATACATCACGTGTCGAGAGAGAGACGAGGAGATGCTTGTGGGAAATTCAAAGGGTTCCGTGGATGCACGCTTTGGTTGACCGGGCTCTCTGGAGCTGGAAAGACTTCTATCTCGTTTCAACTTGAAAATTACCTTATATCTCAGGTAAATTTTTTTTTTATTTGCTTATAGACTCTTTGCCTTACGATGTTTACAGCATCCATACATGTTAGCTATCTGTTGTTTTAACACTAAAACTACCATACCAGTCAAAATGACTGGTTCGTAATTTCTCGTAGAAATTTTATAAATTTATAGTAGCGCATTTTTAGGGATTTTTTTATAACTCTTTGCAAAAAATATGCACAAAGAATTATTACCCTTATCACAGACGAGGTATAAAATAGACCTATCATCACAGACGAGGTACAGAATAGACCTAACATCTTATGGGACTTCGTGTCCCAGGTTTTGAAATACCGAATGTGTAAAAAATTAGACGTTTTGTTATGCCCTCTACGATTTGGAGCGGTGAGTTTGGGAATTATATACAATTTAACCACCGAAGTTGATAAAGTTAACAGATGTAAAAAGATTCTCTTTTGTTACGTCTTTATACAGGGTGCGCGCAGTAACTCTGAACAGTCCTTTACTTCTTAACATATTTCAGTGGAACAACATTTTTTATCAAAAATGCACGATACAAGAGCACACCCTATTATGAAAATAAACTCGAAATAGAAAAAAGGCAGTTCGAAAGGATTAAATAGGAACAAGTAAATAATGGTTCAATAACGTTAAGCAATATTAATAATAATATCTGAAGACCAGATGAGCGGAGCAGTGTATTGTTGAATTTAAAACATTGTACCTTCTATAAGAATATGGAAAAAATGCATGGTTCTATATAAAAAACCTTGACAATTATGGAATCACAAAATAAAACAAAGTTCATAAAAAGATTTTCTTCTCTCGTTAGATGTTCTCTTTAAAGTAACGTAACTTCGTCCCAGAGTATTTTCATACAACCATAAGTAATAGAGATATTTAAGTATGTTTACTTAAACGTCCCACCCTGTATATGCCAGGCTATTTTAATTTACGTAATTTCATACCTACGTTTAGTTTTAATTCTAACCACTGTTAATGCTGCAATCTTATTCTATGCTGAATCGGCAACATTGAGAGTGACACTAAAATGGTAAGGGGGCACGCGCGGCCCCGAGACCCTGGACAAAAAAAAGCATTGGATGTTAGGTTTATTCTGTACCTCGTCTGTGCTATCATCTTACGGGACTTCGTGTCACACGTTCTGAATTACCGACCGTGTAAAAAATCAGACGTTTTGTTGTGCCCTCTACGATTTAGAGTGCTGAATTTGGGAATTATATACAGTTGAACCGCCGAAGCTGGTAAAATCACATATGTAAGAAAAGGTCCTCTTTCGTTAAATTCTCATTCGCCATATTTGTTGCGCTGTTGCCACATTTGTTGCGCTGTTGCCACTTTTCTCCTGACCCGAGCCATGCGACTGCCTTTGATTGATGGATCGCAAATCAATGGAACGAGCGTAAGCTGCCGAGAAAGGGCATAGCCGGTTAAGGGGGTCAAAAGTGCCCCTAAACCGAATTCGACTTGCGATGGATCATTCGATAGCTTATCAAGAAAAATCAATTTGTGCCAAGTTTCAACTTTGTATCTTCACCGGGTAAAATAAAGGGTAAAATTAAAAAATCACGTTTTTGCTCAATTAATCTAATCTTAGAGTATGAACAATTCTGAAAAAAATCAGAGATATTGCCGTTAGCGAAACACATATTACAGAATTTTTTCAGATTTTTAGATCGAGAATCCAAGCGATAAAAAATAAAAAACACAAAAAAATTCAGAAAAATGCCAATTTCATATCGAAGGAATTAGTTTTCTTTTTTTTTTTTCTTTTCTTTTCTTTACAAATTGATTTTTCTTGATAAGCTATCGAATGATCCATCGCAAGTCGAATTCGGTTTAGGGGCACTTTTGACCCCCTTAACCGGCTATGCCCTTTAATTTTATTTTATTATACCTCGTCTGTGGCTATATTTAATCATAATTCCTACCGCCTGAGTAGCCCTGTTGTTTTATTCTACTCTCAACCGATAATGCCGTATGTGATACGAAAATGGTAACTGGGGCTACGTAGCCCCAGGACCGTGTGACACAAATTTACATTCCATGATAGGTCTGTGATACATCGCTAACACCGGCTCGGTTTTGGTTATCGTGCGGAAATATAAGCTCTTATTCTTGCAACTTTGTTTTTAAATAGAAATTCCTGAGAGTGCTTGGTATATCGTTTCTCTTATTGTAGGGTAATTAAATTTAATAAAGTTTTTAATTTTCATAATGTTAGTATTAAGCAGCAAGCGGTAGATGAACGTTGGCTGTAAAAAGCCGATTAATAGGCTCCCAGTCGCTGAGCATTGGTTGCAAAAATCCGATTAATAGGCTTTAATAGGTTGATAAAGTGTTAAGTAATTATTACCCTAATATAAAACATGCTATCTTTGTCGAACCACGCTTTTAAGAATAATCCTCTGGGGTTGTTGGTACTATTTTTCCAGCTTGTATGCTTTGCGTTGAGATCACCACCGATGATAAAATGATTTTCGGTTCTTTCAAGGCTCAATGTTTTAAATAAATTATTAAATTGATTGTTCCGTCCGTAGGAACAATACGCGAGGATAGTTTGGCCAGTTTATGACAGACATTAAGGAAAAGGCTATTTTTGAGGAAAGACGTTCGATCCTTAATATAGTTTACCGTTTGCTCGAAGCAATCAGTTTGCATTTTCTTTTCGCCTTCAATAGCCGAGTATATGTCATAAACTTTGTCTTTCCTGAAGGTTAATTAGAAACGGGACTTCGCGCGGTGTCCTTTCTGAAACGTGCGAACCTGAGGGAAAGACCGCCGCGTTGTCAAATCGCCGTGGTCCTCGCTTCGCTACGTCGCATCGGCCTACCCTTTCCACAGAAAGTGCGCCCAGGGCGCAATGGAAGGGTAGCTGTCAGGTTAAAGAAGCACGTTGATTGACACATTAACGAATGTGAGCGAAAACCAATCAGCGTGCTTCTTTGCTCTTCCGAGTGTCACAAATTTACAAATTCCAAACTTCCTAAATTCTTAAATACTTAAATTCCTAAATTGTTAAATTCAGAAACTTCTCTATTCTTAAATTCCTAAATTCTCATATTTGCAAATCTCTGAAATCCGTAGTATCTATGTTCTCAAATTCCTAAATTTCTAAGTACTTCTATTTCTAAATTCCTAAACTTACAAATTCCAAACTTCCCAAATCATTAAATATTTTAATTCATAAATTATTAAATTTACAAACTTCTCAATTTTTAAATTTCTAAATTTCTAAGTACTCCTATTTCTAAATTCCTAAACTTACAAATTCCAAACTTCCCAAATCATTAAATATTTTAATTCATAAATTATTAAATTTACAAACTTCTCAATTTTTAAATTCCTAAATTTCTAAGCACTCTTACTTCTAAACTCTCAAACTTACAAATTCCAATCTTCCTAAATCCTTAAATTCCTAAATCGTTAAATTCACAAACTTCTCAATTCTTCAATTCCTAAATTCTAATATTTCCAAATCCCAGAATTCCTTAATTTCTAACTTCTCAAATTCCTAAATTTCTAAGTATTTCTATTTCTAAACTCCCAAACTTCCTAAATCCATAAACATTTCAATTCCTAAATTATTAAATTCCCAAACTTCTCAATTCATAAACTACAATAAATACGTCACTATCCAAGATCTTTTACAACTTACAAAATTATAACCTTTCTCACCCCAAAAAAATATTAAAGAACACACCTCTACTTTCCTTCTCCAGGGAATACCTGCCTACAGCCTCGACGGTGACAACGTCCGTCGTGGATTAAACAAAAACCTTGGCTTCACCAAAGAAGAGCGCGAGGAAAACGTGCGAAGGGCGTCGGAAGTAGCGAAACTGTTCTCAGATTGTGGCATAATCACCATCTGTAGTTTCGTTTCACCCTTCGAAGCC
>SMSQ01021667.1:0-12014 GCA_019453375.1 Ctenoplectra terminalis | reverse complement strand
TTTTTTTTTTCCGGTATCCGGTGCACAGATTTTTGATCCATGGTCGAACAATTTTTTTTTTATTTCATTGTCCAATGAAATCGTAAAATTTTTTAACTTTTAATTCTATTGAAATTTGTTTAGAAAATTCGTAAAAATTATTGCTAAAAGATAATATTAAAATAGTCTTCGTGCACGATTTAAGAAGCGGAATTGTAGTTTCTTATTTTTTCGAATATTCTGAAAAATGAATGGAAACAAAAAATTGTTTTTACTTTGCCGAGATGGTTTCATACGTTGCAAAACGATTGAAAGTAAAAAATCGATTTCAGTGGTTCAATTTTGCAAAGCGGAGAGCGAGGGTGTTTCTTTGGTAAAAGCGTTCGACGCGTCAGAGAGTAAAATGTCGCATGGACGCCATTACAGTGGCCATATTTACCCTGATCGTCAACCCTGCAGGGGGTTCTACGTTCATGGTGCCCATATTCGCCACATAAGTGGTGTACAGTATTGGACAAAAGTACGTGGCGTGTAGTAACCGAGCCAAACAACCCCTTTTCGAACGACAGAACCATCGCTGGAAAACATTAATTATTTAATCGTAATAAATTTCCTATAACTCCACAAAATTGATTCGCAAACGCGTTTACTTCTTGTAGCTGAATCTTTAACGCGTGGTAATTGGTGAATTTTTTGGGAGGTGTTCCTTTCATAAACTTCACACACTTTTTTTTTAACCCTGCTGTCTTTAAATATTTTGTACTTAAAAAATATTAAATATTAAAGAAGTGAAGGCAATAATTAAATACACTAAATCGGAAAAGACAGGGTTAATAACTCATCGCTAGTCCCTGCGAAGCATTTCATTTTTTAAAATACCCAACTAAATATTTCACTCTTAATTTCTTAAATATTCACTCAATCATCCCCTTACTCAAAATTCGATATGAGAAGTGACAGTAAAAATCCATGAAAAATCACAACGACAGTCTTTCCGAACCCACACTCGATCACCAAAAATATTTTAGATCCTCTGTCAAAACCAACAACCAACAGCAACCTATCGCGAGTGTACAAATTTCAGTCCTATCCCTCGACAAGCCTTTTCACCGCGTCGATCGCGGCCAATCACGGAAAAGCTTAAGAAAACTCATCGAAGGAGTCGATCGAAGGGCAACAATGGGTCTTCGAAGGAAGTAGCAAAGGTCATTCGAACAAAGACCAACCTCGGACTTCTCGATGGCAGAGCCTCGTCGATCGGTCTTCGATCCTTTTCTACGAGTACAGAAAAAAAAGGAAAAAAAAAGAAAAAAAAAATAAGGAGGCCGCAAAAGAAGCCGAGGATTTCCTTCTTCTCCGGCGACTTCCGCGTCAGAGCCGCCTCTGCAGCGACCGAGGAGAACAGGCGAAGAAGGGTCCTCCTCCTCTAGTTTCTAGTGGAGTGGCTCGACTAACAAGTTACCGCTGCTAACAAGCAACCAGCTTCCTCGAATCTTTTTCTCTCGGTCGCTCTCTCGTCTCTTCTTCGTTACCTCTTTTCCCCTCGTCGCCACGGCGAAGGAAACAAGCGGCCATCGCGATAATAGGGCTCTGGTATCTACGTCAGAACACCGAGCGCAAACAAACCCCCTGGCAAATGACGAACAAGCGTGTCCGTGAAGGAACTGCTAAGCGGACACGCTCTCTCCGAGTGCCCGCCGGGCTCTACTTCTGCCTGTTTCCTTCCGACGAGACTTTCCGCGTTTTCGGGACGGACCCGGGCCTCGTCGAGTGCCGGTGTTAGCCTGGATTTCGTCTTGGTGACCAGGAAGGCTTCTTCTGTCGGAGGTTGGGCGCTGTGGACACTCCTGGTGTCCCATTGGGTACGTTGAAAGTAGGTTCTGTGATCCATTTTGATGAATTGATATTAAAATTATCGGGGATTGAGGTATAGCTGTTTTTACCGAAGAAGTTACTACGATAGATATTTGAGGAACTACGTAACGCAAGAGAAAGAAGTCTTCGTCCATATATTTTATAGAAAATCACAGTTGAAAATTTGTAGAGGGAATTTTTCGAGATTTTCTGTAAAAAAATATCAACCGGGATTAATTTTCTTTGTATCGTGTATTTTTTCAGATATCAATCATTTAAATTTCTTTCGTGCAAAAAGATATCTAATCGTCGGAAGTTCTAGTCTCAAAAAAATACGGTGCACTTTCTATCTTGCCTCTTTCACTCTCAATCAATTATCATTCCCAACAAAAAAAACCACCCCTAAAATTCCTCCTTCTTTAATTTCATACAAAATTATTTTGAGTAGCTCAAAAATCGTGGATATCGTGAAATCTGTGTCTAGATGTTCGAACAATTCTTGCACAAAAAAAAAAACAATCTCAGCAACCCCCGTACAATCGTTAAAACACCAGAACCTCTACCTCGACGTTTCGTCTGTTCCACTCCCGTTCCCGTAAACAATTTTTTATTCGATGAATAAGATCGATCACAGTGGCCAGATGGACACAAGGGAGCAAAAGCAGATATCCAGAGAGGGATGTAGCGGATAGGTGAGCCCCGAAGTCGGGAATTAGCAATGCAAGCGGACGCGCGCGCGTGCACGCGACGGCTGACCAATCAAAGGCTCGCGGCTCTCTCTATGAGGCCTATCGGATCCCTTATGTTTCACCCCTGTGTGTTCACGGGGACACACGTGCACGGTGAACGTGGAAGCGTACCAGGCAACCCTATTAACTGGCCGCCCCCTTCCCACCCTCGATTGAATTTCCATGTGTGGAATTAATTGCACGCCCTGGAACAGTTTAAAGCTGCTGCATGGACGCGCCGAGTGGCCGCACGCGCGACGCGTAACTTTGTTTGCTCGCGAGAGAGACTGCCCCGCGTGTGTTTTGCTTCGCAGAGTCAACGGGCTCTTCGAGAGGATTCTGACCTGTCCTTTGTCCGATCCTGTTGCTGTTGATGGTAGTTTGGATCGAGCTGTGGGAAGATTCGTAGGGTTGATTGGAATAGGGAAGTTGGATGAGTTGGATCAGGATTTTTTTTTTTTTTTTAGGGGGGGCAGTTTGTGCTCGAGGACAATGGCGGCTCGCAGGAATTTGAAGGGCTGTTGCGATAAAAATAGAAGTAGATCGGTATCGATTGGATAAAACTATGAGTAATTATTTAGAAGGCGGTTGGATAAATGTAGGTGTAAATTTAATAGCGACGGATTAATCAAAGAGTTTTCAAAGCTTTCATTTTATACCGGAGAAACTGTCTACAGTTCTTGTAGTAGAGCAAATTTTTTGGTCGAATAGGCGCTTGAAGTAGGATTCAGAATGAAAAAAAGTAAAGTTTGAGGTCTGGGTATGTAAATTATGTGTTATGATTTTTAATTCTTCGTTGATTAGAATTTTTTATCATATTTATGCTTGAGGATGACGGTGAGAAAATTTTGAAATGAAAACTCGAGGTCTGAGTACGAACAAACTGAACTATATATTACAGTTTCTAATTCTTCGATAATTAGGAGAATTTTTTATGAAATTTGTACCTGAGGATGACGACGAGTAGATTTTTTGGTCGAAGAGGTTCTTGGAGTAGGTTAGAAAATAAAAAAAAAAAATTGTAGTTTGGTATTTTCAAAGAGGACTCAGTTGGAACGAACTGAACTATATACTATAGATTCCAATTGGTCGACAATTAGGAGGATATTGTAACTTGAACTGGACAATTGCACACAATACGGTTTTCCTGAAAAAGTATTGAGTTTCACGTGCAATCACCGGTGAAATCTTACCCCGCAACAAAAATTTGTTACACTGCCACTGTTGTAGAGTATCGGGAAGAGAAAACGTTCTCCGAGACCTATTATTGGCACAATAAAATTCCGGTGAATAAAAAAAAAAAATTCAATTCAACGCGGATCACTTAAAAATGTATCACAAAAATTTTTTATCTTTCTGTTCTTTTCACTTCCAACTCACTTCACTGTATTTCCACAAGTTTCACGAATATTGCAAACATGATAATCGCAGGAAGGATTAAAAGAGCGTGCCTCGTTGATGTCGTGATAGCAAATAAGCCGCGGTTCCGCTCCTGGCCCCGGCGGCCGCGTCCCCGAAAAGGAAGCGGTCCACGATTTATTTTACATTTTTTCATGTGTTTTATTGTCGCACGGTGTCCAGGCCGAAGTGTGCTGAAAGCGGTTAGACGGTTGAAACCGGAGAAGCCGACGAAACGCTTGCTCACTCGCCGCTGGCGAACAATTCGAATTTCAAAGGGCCAACTGTCGCTCCCTTACCTGACTTTGCCTGCAAAGGAAATCCGCCTGGGAGCAGCCATTCCGTCTCTTGCGATTTCTTGATTTTTACTTGCCCCCAATTTTCCCTATCCGACGATCGAAATTTCCAAAAATAATTATTTCCTCCTGCAAAATCAATTTCACCCTCCTACGGTCCTCGGATTCTTTTTAATCTCATCGGACACTCGTTTCGTTAAAAAAAAGTTTTTAACCCTTAAGCGGATTTTTGGTACCGCTGCAGCTTTATGCAATTTTAAACTAAACAATGTTTAATAGATGTTGATATAATTATTTGAAGATTGATACAGGGTGGAACGATAAAAATATCCTGAAGATATTTAACGTACTAAATTTATTGGATACTGTAAGAAAAATTTATTCCTATTTACAGATTTGACAAAAATTCGTATATATATTAAATAAAATTAGTCTGAAATTAAAAATCCATGTAGGGGTTAATTTTGATAAAATCGTAACGAAAGATGTTTTAACAGCTTCTTGGTATTTTTCTCGAAATTAGGAATTTTTTTAACTAAATAGGAAACACGATTGGGTAGAAAATGACCTAAGGGTTGCAGCATAGAAATCGAAATATTCCCAGAACCACGATAGTCTGTTCTCTATAGAACCCGGATCGATTAGGACGTTATTCTCTGTAGACTTCAAAAAATTCACCGTGCCTTTGCTTTCTATTTTTTACGGGATTAGACTTGCTGCATTTTCCGCAGGGGTTAGCTGCATCGCCGATGGCGACAAGGTGCGCGCTCGGAAAGCAAAGGCAATCGGCCGTAGGCGAGAGATTAAATCCCGGTGCAGCCGAGAGTTTTCGGTAATTTCGGCCTCGGGCTTGTTTGCACACCTGAGCCCTGCTCTCCGCGACCGATATAATTCCGTCGGAGCATTATTAATTGCTCTTCCACGCGGGACCACCGCGGTACCTCGTCGAACCGTTGTCGTGACGCATTTTTAACACAGTGAACCTCTAATATGAAATTGTGTCCTAGGGATATTCCTATCGTGTCTTTCTTCATTATATTCAAAATTGAGAACTCTTCTAGACTGCTTAAAACTTGTGTTTAGGTATTGCCAGATTCTTTTAACTTTAAAGGAGCACAATTTTGAAATGAATCTCGGAAACAGAGTTTCTAATTTTGTAACATCTTTTACTGTTATAGTCTAGGAGAAATTCTTGCGAATTTCAGTGAATTTAGAAACTATATTTCATTATTACACCTTGTAAAAAAATACAAGTAGAAGCTCCTTTGAAGGGTTGTACGAAGACAGAACGATGGCGTAACGCGTTGACGCACCAACTCGAATTACAGCAAAAGTTGTAATTAATTGGCAGTTCCAGGAGCGCGACGATTAATTCGATACGATTATATGCGAGACAATTTATAACAAGTGCACGATTAAATTTATTTCAAAAAAGCTGCGACCCCGAAGACTCTTCGCTCATCGCGGATTATTGGCATAATTAAAGAGTCGTGACCGTACGAAATGGCGACATCGAGAAAGGATGCGAATTTTTTTAGTAGGTGGTAATGATTGAAAATGCAAAAATATATTCTACTAAACATTCGTCGATAAATTAAACAACGATATCACTTTCTGATAAACTTGCTTTCACTGAATTTTTCCAGTTTTTTTTTTTTTTTTTCTTCTTTTTAATAAAAATCTAAAATCAAATAAAACGATAATTATTTTGCATCGAGGCTCGAAGTTCACACAGTTTTTCCATTTTATTAAAATTCGCGATTTCAATCGGCACGTTCAATTGCAGAGACGACACGCCGGTCTCGATGCATCGATAAATATTTTAATAAATCTCATTTTTTCCGTCCCTCTTTGTTCGTTTTATTTCTCGAAAGTCTTATACGTATCGTTCGGTCGCTTTTGCGTGCCCGTGTTATAAATAAACTCGTAATTTCAACTCTCGACGATGGCCCTCGATCGTTGCAATTTGTGTATTTTTCCTCTCCTCCTGTTCTTCTTCGTTTTCTTCTTGTTTCTCTGGTCGCGCACCAACGAACGCGGCTTTAATTCCATTCGCGCGCGCACGCTGGCTTCCGGCGAACCGGCGTGTTTGCACGCGAAGATTTGTTTAACAAATTCGGGAGAAGATCGAGCGTCGCCATTTCGCAAAATAAATTCATAAATCCGGCCGAGGCTTTTGCTTGCTTTTCTCGCGTTCGATCGACTTTTGACGTGGCTTCTTTTTTTCTTTCTTACTTCACGAGTTGTGCTTCCTAAGTTGGCGATTTTGTTGCTACGACACTGAGGGTGTATTAAATTTGAAATTAGGGAATTTAAATCGACAGTTTTATTAGCGAAATTTAGAAACAGATTTCTTTCTGAGATTTTTGTAATTTTTAAAGTTAACGTAATTCATAGAACTCTGATAGATAATCGCATGATACTTAATCATCCGTCGCATTCTCTGAAAAATATATAATGTTAACTGGAAATTTATTTTCGTTAAAAAATTAGAGGACTATATCATAAACTAAATTGTTAAGAATTCCTAATATATAAAAGTTCGTGGGAATTAGGAGTAGAGTCGTCGATCTTGTAATTGATATAATAGTTATTAATTCTGCTGCGATTCGTGGATCATTTTTCACACCTAATCGTACTTCCTAATTTTTAGAAAAATATAAAAGAGTTATTAATATGGAAAAATTCAGTTTCACGCTAAAGTTCTTTGGTTCTTTAAAGTTATTCGAACGTATATACCCAATGCGTGTCCAGAAAATGTCGGTAGATCACAAAACTTGTATTCCAAAGTAAAAATGACGAGTAAGAGATCAAAGCTAGAACCACAGGTTTATCGTCCACCTCATCAGAAACAAATAAAAATTCTTTGGGCATCGCGAATAAATTCACAATTTCATTCGCGTGATGGCGGCGAATAGCGACTGCCTGCAGCCATCGCGGCGTGTACAATTCTGTTTGGTAGTTATCGCGGAACGGAAAAAAAGGGGTACAAACGGGGGTGGGAATAAAGGGAAGGAAACAAATGTAACTAAACGATTCGCGCAAAATTCCCCGAGGCGGTCAGTTTGTTTCCATGGCCTAGAACCAATCGTACGTCGGCTCTGCGTCTAATTTTTAACCAACCGTGTATCTTCCCGGGCGAAACTCGTTCGTAAACTACGAAATAAAAAAAAAAAAAAGTTCGTTGAAAAACAATGCGACCGACCCTCCTGAATTTTGATTCCATAGAAATTTGCGTTTTCGACAACCACGGAGAACCTACGAATCACTATGCATCACCGAGTGGATCGGTAAATCAAACTACACTTCCCGTAGCATCGATGTAACACTGGAGTGTCGCGAAAGTTAAACAGCGACTAGCAGTTCCACCTGAACAGGGTTTTATTTACGACCTATAGTACAAAGATGGAAAGTTTTCGAGCGAGAGTGTACCTAGCAGTAGCTGAAGCTGGAATACTCCACCCGCGAGTGTTCTTCAAGCTTCCAAGGATTTTGGAGGAGGCTGAGAACGAAGTAAAGCTAGAACTCCGCGTTATTCTCCACGAGAAAAAAAAAAGAGGCAAAAAGAAAAAACGAAAAGAAAAAAAAAGAAAAAGAAGATCCCTGTCCACACTTTCCTCCACGCGCGACTCTCATCGAATCCTGAAGCATGGATCGAATCCTAAAGAACTTCCCTCGACTTCGGCCACTGCAACGAACGCCATGGAGGCCAAGCTCGTTTCGAAAAGGGGTCGAAGTCGGCCGGAACGGACTCCTGATGGCTTCCATTGGTCGGTCTATTATTTCCCTTGGAAAGTCGCACAGGAAAGGCGGCGATAGTACGATAAAGGAGAGACGATTACCGCTGTGCGTGTCACCGACGCACATGTGCGTCTGCATATCGCGCGGCCCCTCAGATTGGATCACTCGGTAGATTATTTGGCTTTATGGTGCGGGGAATATACTATGCCAATATGACGTGGAGGGCTTGTTCACAGCGAGGGTGGTGGTAGCCATGGAAACGCCGGCACCCGTGAGTGTCGGCTCCAACGCCAGCCGAGTCCCTCATCTCCCTCCTTTCCTGGCCACCCCCGCTCGCTGGGGCCACCCCTCGCCCACGCCCGCAGCAGCCGCCAACCCTCTTGCTCTCACCCTCCTTCCGGCGCCAGCCGACAGCCCCCCCTTGGACCGTAGGGTGAAAGCCACCCCTAAACCCGGTCCTGTAACGGATCTCTATGTACTTCTGCCTCCGTTGCCTCCCTCGCTCGTACATACACGTATACATGTATTATACGTTATGTGCGCCAACCCTCTGGCGTGGACGACCATTTCTCTCTCTGTGTGTACACCCGTGTACGAGTGTATGTGGCTGCCACATTGATTTGGTGTACGTATAAAGGAAACTGCGTCGATGTGCGCGCGCGTGTGGAGCTGTATGGGTGGCTGTATAGGCAGCAGGGGGTGCCTCCGCGATCAATATGGTGGACAGACGCACCGACACCCTCCACGGGAAGGCCAACTCGATTTACGAAATTCCCTCCTCCTACACGGTTGCACTCGTTTCACCCCCCCGACCCTCTTTGGGGGTTTCTTCTTTTTGCCGGGGCGTGTGTGTGCCGCATGGCGGGTACTTTTTCTTTTCGTTTTTTCTTCTTTGTTCTTCCCTCTTTTTGGAGAACGCGGAGACTACTTTCGATTTTGCTTTCGAGTGGACGTTGGATGTTTCTTGGGTGTTCCTTGTTTCGGTCGAGGAATAAGTGGCTGAAGTTTTCTCGATGGTGTGTATCGAAGTCTTTCCTACCGCGGAAGAAAAACTCGGCGAACGATGCGTTTCTTGAAACTTCTTCGCTAATTGCAATTTTGTAAGTTTATGGCAACGAGAGTTCTTGGTGGAATAGATTTAGTCGTCGATTCTTGCGGATTATTGAATCGACGATTTTTTAATCGAAGAGAGAAAGCGTAATCTGTTATAATTTTTTTCTCATAAGCGAAGTCGAGTTACGAAGCGTTAAGTGTCCGCTACTTGGCGAACTACCCCTTTGTAAAATGCAGTACACTTTACACTTATCTGTGAAGTCTATGAAATATATGAAGTCTATGAAGTCTATGAAGTCTATGTAGTCTATGAAGTCTATGAAGTCGTACTCCCGTTTCCACCAACCTGAAAAAAAGTAACCAGAGGAAAAACGATAAATTTTCGCGACATTTCGAAGAGTGTACGGAACACGAGCGAGAAACAATCTGGCAGCGTAGCAGGGATACAGGGCTCGGCGAACCGCGAACGAAGTTACTTTGATCGCTATCAGCGAAATCGAAGCGCTTTGTCCGGCGTTGCACGTGTCTACTCCAGGATATTGCTACTTGGTAGCGGTGCGCGATCGGCGAGATTATATTTCGCGGGGTGAGAACGAACGATGTAGAAGTCAAAATATAGTCACTAACCACCCCTTCTGTGTGTTTCGCTGCAGGGGTGGCGGAGGCGGTTCGCTCGCGCTCCAGCCTCGGGTCGTATTTATTTTTGGCAGTTTTCGTACGCGCTTTTTTTTCCCCCCCGTGTAATTGAGAGCACTCGTTTCGATAATGTAACTGTTCCTACATTTTTTTTTCCGTACAAAAAAATTGAAATAGAAAATATTAAATATTGCAAACTATAATAACCGAGGGATTTGAATTTGATTTCTCCGCAGTTTCGGTGCTCGGTTCGTTAATTCGTGACGGGAAAAGTTTTTCGCGCGAATTAGGTTCGCGCATGGAATGAAATTCTGTTGGAAGGAGAGAACCGCGCTGTATTGAATTGTGGAAAAGGGATGGCTTCCTCTCGGTGAATTTGGTACTTGCGAAAATAACTGCGATTCAAGCGACTGATGATAGATTGAATTAGTCCTCGTCGTCGCTAGCGTGTCTCGACTTTTGTTTCTCGAGCAACTATGGGAAATAATATTCATGGTAGATCGTTTCAGTTACTCGAAAATGTCTGATTCAGTGGAGGATTTTTGCAGCTGAAGCTCTGAATTTTTCTTTTTTGTTTGGAAATATCGCGGAGGAAGGGTGGCGAATCGAATGCGCAGCGAATGACAGAGAGAGCGGAGTAACAAATGAGCCATGAATGGTCGAGACTCGCGAAACGATTAAGCCAGATTTAATGAATGAGATTTTATTAAAATAATAGGTATTTATTGTGTAATAATGCAGCAGGTAGTCGAATTGAAAAACAGGAATTAAAGAAGCATAAAATGGAGTGAAATTAATCGTGGTTTCGAAAGGGAGAACTTTCTTGTTAATTGAAAAAAAATGAAATAAAAAAAGAAAGAAGAAGAAAGGGCAAAAATTGAGCCGCGAAATTGCATTGATCTTGTATAATTAATTTTATTAATTATTTTCATGCGTTAACAGGATGGTAGAAAATTGCAATTTTACAGGGACCGTGGGATAATTGATCCTTGCCGTGCAGCGCATGGTAATGAGCGTAATAAGATATAAAATAAAATAATAAACTTCCTTCGTGCGGTGGATTTTTAAGAGCTTGCTTTTATTCGGCCCGGCGAAGGGAAAGCGAGAATAATTAAAACGTAAATAAACGAACTCCGAGCGTTCATTAAACCGTGGTTACTTATATTTCAATTCGTTTAACGAAGTGTAAAACGCAAATAATTTGATTCTACGAGAAACTCGAATTACCACACGCAGTGTTTGCGATTGCGAGAAAATGATAGTCTGCAAATCATCGGTTATCTCGGTAACTCGCAACCCTTCAAATTTCTATTACCGTTGGCAATTTGGTAAACCAACCTGATATAATTTCAAATCTCTGACCTCTTCGCTCGCAAACATAGATATTTCTGATACACCAAATTTCAGAAATTTTCAATTAACTGTCTAGCTAAACTTTCGATTATATAATCATCCGATTCTCTAGCTTCGAATTTTCTAAATTTCCAATCTGCGAACGTAGAAATTTCTGCGCTTAAAATTCTCCCGAATTAAAAATTCTTACGCTTGAAATTCCATAGATCTTCGATTCGCGAACCTAGAAACTTTTAAGCTTCGATTCCCTCGATTTTTTAAATTTCCAAGCGCAACAATTTTTCAAATCCTGAATTTCTCAATTTTCACATTTCTTAAACACAGGACGAAAATTCGATAACTCCCGGAAAATTATAGGACAGGGATTCTTTGTTTTAATTTCAAGTTAATTATTGCCGGTCGTCACAGATTTCCAGCCGTACGTTTCCATCGTTTCACGCATCCGCGTGCGCGCACGAGCTTGACAGCGGGGGTGGTTACACAGAGGCATGCACCACACCTATCTGCGCAACGTGTCACCGGCAGCATAAGGGGAAAACAAACCCCCGCGATAGGGGAGTAAGTTCGCCGGTCCCTGTCAATATCAGGAAGCCGGCTTTACGTATATTGCGAGACTCGATTTACGCGGTATCGCTTTCCTTTCCCTATTAAAGTATTAAACATTTACTAGCCCTTTTAATCTCTCTGCGAGGGGATGAAATAATTCGAACGAGGCGGAAAAAACGTAGCATCGGAAATTAGGTTTCGTTTTACGCTACAAGGATCGAGGTATTTCTTAGAAGCCTCTCAAACCTCTCAGAAGGTTCTCAAACCTCTCTTATTGTTTCTAAAGTATCGCTTCAAACAATTTTTTTTACTCCAAAGTTTGAATAATTCACTGGAATAATGTCGCTTTATCAAAAATACGATAGAAAATCGCGAGATCCATCGCGACACGTAGCATGGCGCAGTCACCGAGCGACAAGCCCGTCAAAAA